>CAUYSK010115644.1:0-71320 GCA_963575035.1 Avahi laniger
TTTTCTATATATTTTTAGTTGTCCAATTAATTTCTTTCTAATTTTAGTAGAGACGGAGTCTTGCTCTTGCTCAGGCTGGTTTCGAACTCCTGAGCTCAAACAATCCGCCCGCCTCAGCCTCCCAGAGAGCTAGGATTACAGACGTGAGCCACCGCGCCAAGCCTACATTCATTTTTTGATGTAAAATCTGAGAATAAAATATGAGGTACTGAAATTCTAAAAATATAGTCATTATTTATTTTCATGTGATGAGAGATTAGTAAAGTCTGGAAAGCATTTAACTTATCAGAAAGAACAGAGAATAGCATAATTTTTTTGGCAGACATGGACTAATAAGTCCTACTGAACTTGTCTCATGATGTCTCCAGGTGGCCGTGACATAGTCAGTAGCTACTGACATTGGCAGTTTTCTCTGGAGTTCTTGGCAGTGTTGACTTTGAGATGACCTGGAGGACAGATGTCAGTTGTATCCTGGGAGGTCAGGAATGTTGTGTCATCCAGCTGTTGGAAACAGAAGGGGGACCAGGACAACCACTGAGGTCATTCCCATACTTCAGGGACACTCCCTCCAGTGAGCCCGCTGTAGCCACACTTCTCATGACTCACTGCTTACTAGACTGAGAGCTCTGTGAATGTCAGGATAAGACTTTGTTCTTCTCTGTGTTCACGGTTCCCGGCTCAGGGCCCAGCACTGAAGGGCCTCTCAGACGCGGTCATTGATGATTGAATGAAAGTGGTTTCGATCTCCAATCGTTCCATCTACATTATTTTCCCAAACATCCTGTGAGGGAAGCTCTGCTTCCTGCCAGGATGCTGCATGTCTCCTTCTTTGGAGAGGCCCCTGCCCTACAGTATCCATGTCCTGGGACACTCCTCTGCAAGCTCTGATGGAAATGGGATTGCTCTCAGGAATTCCCTTCCTGGTTCACCCTGTCATGAGAAATATGTGTTTGTGACTTCTCCACCCATTCCCTGGATTGCCACAAGACCCTTCTCAACTGAAAGGGCCAAAGAATGACCAAGTATCACTACTTCCTATACAAGAGTCCCTTTTCCCTGGTTCACTGACCTAAAGCAAAAGTATTTAAGGTGCAGATGGACATGTCCAACCCTTCTTCTGCTAAGTCCGCCCTTACTTGGAGGGTGTCCACTGCCAGGGCTTCCCTGAGGTCGAATTTCCTGGAGCCAGGCAGGGCCTTATGGTTACATCTCCCTCTCTTGGAGTTGCTGCTTCCCTCAGCAGAAACCGGCTCCGAGCCACCTTGCGGGTCTCCTTCGTCAGGTGCACAGCTGCACTGTGCAGTAAGTTCCTCTCCCATCCTCACTGCTCAGCCCAGGTTGCTCCTTGAGGGTTTGGGTGATGACAGGCATTCCTCAGTGACTTCTGAATCCAATTTGTCTTTATTCTCACCCCCTTTGTTTTCCACCTGCTCCACCATTACTGTGGTGGTGTTGCTTATTCTCATCCCCCAAACCTGCTGACCTTCTTTCTTCTATCTGCTCCCTCACTTCTGAGTTCTCAGGGTGTGGACTTGGCTGGGGTTCCTGCAGGAGACAATCAAAACAGGGACCAAGGTCAGGTCTCAGTTGCAGATCCCAGGGCACCTTTACTATTCACCTCCCCCTCAGAGACTCAGAGCAAACCCAGCAGGAAATTCCCTCAGAGAGGTACAATAGAACCTTCACATTCTGATGAGGAAACTGAGGCCCAGAAGGGCTAAGAGATTTTCCCAAGCTCCTCACCACTTGATGGCAGCAGAGCTATCTCACAAGCCTTGGCCTCAGCTCCCCTGTCCAAAACACCTAATTCTCCACCAGGAATTCACATCTCAATGTCTGAGATTTAGGATTCAACATAGCTATTTCCACTGTTAAAACAAAATATCAGATGGCTCTTTCCTGGGACAAATCTTTTATCATAGTTCTACAGGTCTTTAGTCCTGTTTGTTTATTTATTTATTTATTTTTAAAGTAGAGGGTCTTGCTCTGTCACCCAGATTGAAGTGCAGTGATGTGATCATACTTCACTACAGCCTCAAAATCCTGGGTTCAAGTGATTCTCGTTCCTCGACCTCACAAGTAGCTATGACAACAGTCACCCATCATGACACAGAGCTCTATTATTAATAAAGACAGGATCTCATAATGCCCAGGTGGGTCTTGAATTCCTGGCCTCAAGCAATCCTCCTGCCTTGGCCTCCCAAAGTGCTGGGATTACAAGCGTGACCCACCATGCCTGGCCCAGTCCTATTCTTTATACTCAGATTTCAATCACTGACTGGTCCAAGGGGACCAAGGAACACAAAGTATCAAATTATATGTAACACAATCACAAATAAAGTATATTTATGTGATCGTCTATAAACCATGTGTCTCCTGAATAGAAAGATAATCTTCCTCAGAACAGAGACTCTCTCTGCCCTGGTCATCCTATGTCCCCAGTGTCTCCATGAACATCTGCTACAGAAAACAGTAAATAATTATCTAATGAATCATTAACCATTACTAGAAATAACTTACTTTTACCAAAGACCTCTAATCCCAACCATGATCCCAACTAAATTCCCTTCTGAGTCAGTGCAGAAGCAATAAAAGCATAGCCTTGGCAAAGGCAATCTGACATTTAAATGTCAGCTTCATACATGCCAAGGATGGTTTAAAGGAGAATTTCTATACCTTCTTTGAGGCTATAATCTTCATGTATAAAATAGGGCAGCATTCACCACTAAGGTTACAGATGGTTAAATAAAACAACACAAAGCAGAAAAGCAACCCAAACTTTTCTAGACACAGAGCTAAAGAACATGTATATTAGTCACTGGAATACTTGTTAGAAATCTCTGGAGAGGCCCAAGGATCTATTTCAGAGAAATTTCCCTAGGAGAAAGGCCACTGTTAAATATATATCCTGGGGGAAAATCCTCAAAGCTCCAATAGCTTCAAGAACTCAGCTAGAGCAGAGCTACTCCCTTGTTCCCTTTCTTTGGGAACTGTCCCCTTTTCCACATAATATGTCCCGCCTGACAGGGACACAAGCAGGAACCCTGATTCCCCACTCTGGTTTTTAGCTCCTCCATTCTCCTGTAGGTTTCTCCCTCTGATTTAACTGCTGGAGAATCTCAACTATCATATGGGTCATTTTTTTTTTTTAGAAACATTCCTCTTATTTTCTCCTCCTCTTGAAGATAATGCAGGCAGAAAAGGGTTCTGGTTATCTGCAGTGCTAGTCTTTCTCCTAAACCACCCAGGTGAGCTGAAAGCAATCGCGACTGGCAGAAGTCAGGTCAGTACAGAGGATCCATAGGAGCCTGAGATCATGAGGGCAACCCCCATGAGAAACAGTCAGAGCGATGACATAGTCAATAGCAGACCAATTCGGTGCGAAGCATGTCCCAAGCCACTAAGGGGAGGATGCTGCCATGAGGATGGAGAGGAAGAACCAATGGAATATGAGAAGAGAGAAAAAAGTAACGATTTCAATGAAGAGGAAACAAGTGCAGAGCCAAGAGCCCAGAGGCAAAGCCCCATGTCACAGAGGATTAGTCCAGGCTTTTGATAGTAATCAAGGAACTCCTGCTGGATTGTGCCCAGCTCATTTTCAAAATTGTGTTGGATCAGTGACTTCCTTGTACTTTCCATTTTTCCACTTTTCAAATTGGAATCTCTGTAATTGTTCCTCCCAGCACTGCATGTTCAGAGTAGGATATGTCTTTTCTTTAGTTTCACGGGTCTACAGATGGAGGACAATTTGCCAGGGATCAAATTTTTTAAAATATCCTCATGTACCACATGTATACTTGATGTAGATGATTAACATGAAATTTTGAACTTTTCAGTTGATGAGATGTACATGACATTTTTTGACTTTGATGCTGTCATACTTGAGAGTTTAGAATGTTGGGAGGGATGAATGTATTTTGCATTTGGGATAGACATGAATCTGTGTGGTCTAGAGATAGGAACATGGTAGATAAAAAAGAAGGAAAAAAAAGGCATTCAAAGTCAAGATCACATTCCAGGAGGAGAAGGACTCCTTTGTCTTCTAGACACAGGCAGTCAAGAAGCAGATTGAGAGGGTGATCACATTCTAAGTCAAGGAATAGGCAACAATCCGAACATCCAAGACAGAGAAGATTCCAGAAAGAGAAGTAAGTCAAGGAACACAACAAAAACTAGAAACAAAAGAAAGAAGACAAAGAAAAGAAACATTCCAAAACACCACCAAAAAGTAATAGCACAGCTAGACGTTCTAGAAGTGCAAGCAGAGAGAGATGAGGATGAAGAAGCAGGATTGAAACAAGATCTCCTAAAAAGCCTCCATCTCCTAAAGAAAACTGTCCTGTTCACCATCCCCTAGGAGACATAAAAAGGAGAAGAAGAAAGATAAAGAAAGTAGAGATGAAAGAGAATGATCAACAAGCAAGGAGAAGAAGATCAAAGATAAGAAAAAACACTGGAAAAGAAAATCAGAGAGTGATAAAGGTGTAGAACAGGTTACTCAGGATTAGGATGAAGAGGAACAGGGATATGAATGCTAGAAAGAGAAAAAAGAGCAGACACCGATAGAAGAAGGTTCTCCTACAACAAAGGGATGTTCTGTAGAAAGGGAACTGGTGATTTGCTAAGAGAGTCCACAGTGAATGGGGATGATCATGACGAAGACGATGTGGATATGAGAGACTGAGTGTTGTCTCTGTGGGAATCCACCTGTTTCCATGCACCAGTGTCACTCCTTTGTGTGGCTTCTTAATGCTGCATTTGTTCATCTCAAACCAGATGTACACAGCTCTGAGTTATACATGGTTATAAAGCTCCTGATATTGACGTTAGTTATTTACATGGACAAGGTTTTAGAATGTGGCACAAGGGTAACTAATTCCTGTCACGGTGAAGGCTGATTGAGTAACAAGCAGTTTTACTATTCTAGTGCTGCTTCATAACAAAAATGAAAGGTTGCAAGTGTCTGCAGCAGGCATGGATTGTTTATGTTGTATGATCTCCTTTATTAAGTTCACTTATGGTATTTCCAGAATTTGACTCATTGCCACAAGAGAGCCCTGTAGAAAATGCATGGATTGCATGTTATCATGGCAAGAAAATCCTAAATGTCATGAAAATTCTCCAACATGATGGATCTACTTATGGCTTTGTTTGATGACATGACACATTAACATTCTTATGGTTACTTTTGGAAATGAGCATTTTAAATAGATAATCCTTAAAGCCTTGTGAATAAATTTTTTTGTGGCTTTTGTCCATCTTTGAAAGGTTATATATGCATTAACCTTTTTTCATGGCTAATTAGGATTTAATTATAGAAACAAGATTTTAAATAAAACTGTCCTTGGCAGTGAGTAAATAGCAGCATATTTTCAAGTAGAGACATATACTTTTTCATAAGATGTTTTGTTAATTTTTTCCTGAAATAATAATTTATTCCACATTTAAATCAGTGAAAGCCATTTGCCTATCCTGAGATCATCTGTAAAAAAAAATAAAAGTTATCTCTCATCTTAATTTTCCATTTCCCTCCTCTTCATTAATTTGTTTTAAGTTCAATGTTGGAAAATGGGGGTTTTAAATTGCATTTTAAATTGACCTTCCTATGCTTTTAAAATAAGACAAATCTACTTGATAATGTACCTTTTATTTGATCTCAAGTTGTATAAGACCAATAAATTTGTTTTACTATCACTGCAGTAGTAATCTTATGCACACAGTGATTTCGTGTTATGTGCAAAATAGATAACTGTTTTCATTGTTAAAGAGTTTCAGGCATCACTTTCGTGCAGTAAAAACAAAAGAAGGCTACAGTCTGTGCCATGTTGATGTACAGTTTCTGAAGCTGTTTTACAAGATTTTGCTCATAAACCTTCAAACTTAAAAAATATAGGTATCGAGGATAAACTTAAAAGAATAAATTTCAATTGTTCTCCCTGTAAAAAATGTTAAACATTTGAGGTGGTGGATATAATTAGCTTGATTTAACTATTCCACATTACATTTTTAAATTATAATGTCATTCTTTACCCTATAAATTTATATAATTATTATCAATGTACCTTTAAGAAAAGTGAGAGAGGCTAGTTAAGAGAGAATGTGTATCACAAGCTTATCTTGCAAGGGCTGACATCAGTCAAATCCCAGGGTCCCTAGTTGGGCTTGAGCCACCAATCTTTTGCATAACAGATGAAAGAAATGATTACACAACCAAAACACAGACATTTACTCTCTTTGCACATTATCTCTGGTGTCAGGCTATCGAACCTTGGATTCTTTTGACTTGTTGAACGGTGCTAGCCCTGGAAGACATTCTGCCTAAGAACAGTGTGGAGATATCCACAGCTGCTTAATGTGATATCACACATCAGAAATTTCTGTCAGCCACAAAGTTATAGGATACTCATAGTCCACATTCTGAAGGAAAAGCTACATTTTTTTCAGAGATGAATAAACATAAAGATGTCATTTTTATACCACTGAGGGAATCAATGGTGTTTTAAAATGCATTTCTCTGGATTTTGTAGCAAAAAGGCTGTGGTGCCTGGATTTGTGCAATGGTGCCCTTGGTCAAATACTTTGAGGACTGGATATGACCTCTCCGGCTCCCTCCCATGATGGCACACAGGTTTTCCTTCTCTTCCCCTCTCCAAACCAGCTCCTGGCTACTTCTTCCTGATGACCATGAGATCTGAGGCAGTGCTTCTTTTTCTGGAAATCCTGTTGATTGTATCTGGACTTCCTGGATGCAACTTTTAGGTTTATCTTTCTTCTTCTTTTCTTCACTTGCAAGCTTTATTCTGATTTTTGGAATACATATTAAAATGATCCTGCAAATCTTTTTCATTTCTTATCTCTGCTGCTATGGTTTTCATTTTGAAGAACTTTATTTTTATACTTTTTATTTCAAAATATTAAAGAGGTACAAATGTTTTTGGTACATGGATCACATTTGTAATGCTTGAGTCACAGTTATAAGTGTGCCCATCACCCAAATAGTGTTCATTGTACACGTTAAATAGGTTTTTGCCACTCCCTTCCTCCCTTCTCCCTCCCACTTGATTTCCGATAACTTTTACTTCTGTTGATGCCCATCGGTTAGTTTCAGTTTATTAGAGAGTACATGTGGTGTTTGTTTTTCCATTCTTAAGTTGTTTTGTTTAGGGTAATGGTCTCCAATTCCTTCCAAATTGCTGCAAAATGCATCAATTCATCCTATTTTGTGGCTGAACAGTACTCCATGGTATACATATATCACATTTTATTAATTGACTCATGAATTGATGGGCACTTGAGTGTATTCCACATCTTTGCAATTGTGAATTGTGCTGCAATGAACATTTGGGTGCAGGTGTCTTTTTGATAAAATGACTTCTTTTCCTTTGTATAGATATCCAGTAGTGGGATTGCTGGATCAAATGGTAGGTCTACTTTCAGTTCTTTGAGAAATCTCCATACTGTTTTCCATTGACTTTGTACTAATTTGCAGTCCCACGAACAGTGTATAAGCATTCCTTTCCCTTTGCATCTGTGCCAAGATCTATTGTTTCTGCAATTTTTAATAAAGGTCATTCTAACAGGAGTAAGGTGATTGACCCTTTGTATTTTTTATTTGTCCGTTTCTATTACATTTAGTTCTGCTCTGACCTTTGTTATTTGTTTTCTTTTGTTGGCTTTGGTTTTGGTTTGCTCTGCCTTTTCTAGTTCCTTGAGATGTGATATTAGATTGTTAATTTGTGATCTCTGTGTTTTTCATATGGGCCTTTAAGCCTATGAGTTTTATCCTGAGGAATCATTTTGCTGAATTCCATAGATTTTGATAGCTTGTGTCCCCTTTGTCATTCAGTTCAAGGAATCTTTTGATTTCCATCTTAATTTCATTATTGACCCAACAATCATTCAGAAGCACATTGTTTAAGTTCCATGACTTTGTGTGGAATTGAGTATTTCTCTTGGAATTTATTTCTATTTATATTCCACTATGGTCTGAGAAGACACATCTTATGATTTCGATTTTTAAAGATTTGTTGAGACATGTTCTGAGGCCTAAGATATGATCACTGTTGGAGAATGTCCCAACTGCTGATGAGAAGAATATATATTTGGTAGGTTTTAGGCAGAATGTTCTGTAAATGTCTGTTGGGTCCATTTGTTTTAGGGTCCCACTTAAGTCCAGTATTTCTTTATTTATCTTCTGCTTTGATGATATTTCCAGCTCTGACAGCGTGGTGTTGAAGTGGCAATTACGATGCTACCACTCATTTCCCTGCTTAGCTGTAATGGAATTTCTTTTGTGTATCTTGGAGCTCCTGTGTTAGGTTCATATATATATTAATTTTCAGGATTTTTATGTCTTCTTGTTGAATTGCTTCACTTACCATTATATAATGACCATCTTTGTCTTTCTTTATCATTGTAGATTTAAAGTCAATTTTACCTGCTGTGAGCATGGCTGCACCTGATCTCTTTGAGTTTCTATGTGCATGGAATATTTTTTTTCATCCTTTCGCATTTAGCCACCATGAATCCTTGTGGTTTAGATGTGTTCCCTAGAGACAGCAGATACTTCGGTTGTGTTTTTTCATCCATTCAGCCAGCCTATGTCTTTTGAGTGGCACATTAAAACTGTTCACATTGAGAGAGAGAATTGGTATGTAGGATGCTGTTCTGTTCATCGTGTTGGGTAGTAACCTTATCGTTTGTATGCCCTCTTGTGCTATTGTTTTCTAAGAGTTCTGAGCCTTGGATTTTTTGGGTGATTTTCCACTGAAGAATATATAATGTGATGATTCATGTATAATGCAGTTCTGAGTATTTCCTGCAGGACAGGTATGATCATGACAAATTCTCTCAGTGTTTTATTGTCTGGAAAAGATTTGATTTATCCAACAATTGTGAAATTCGGTTTTACAGGATACAAGATTCTAGGCTCACAGTTATTACGTTTAAGAAGATTGAAGTTCGGGCCCCACTCCTTTCTGGCTTATAATATTTCCACTGAGAAGGCTGCAGTTAGCCTAATGGGTTTTACTTTGTAGGTCAGTTGTTTTCTACATCTTGCTGCTTGTAGAATTTTCTCCATTTTGACTTTAGCCAGGTTGATGACTATGTGTCTGGCAGATATCCTATTTGCTATGAATCTACCTGGTGTTAGATTATCATCTTTTATTTGGATGTCTGGATCTCTGGTGATACCAGGGAAGTTTTCCTCAATAGTTCACTCAAATAAGTTTTCCATACCTTTAGCTCTTCCTTCTTCTTCCTCAGGGATACCTATAATTGATATGTTAGCTTGCCTCATATAGTCCCATGTCTCTCTAAGTGATTTTTCAGCCTTTTTATTTCTCTTCTCTTCCTCGTCAAATGGCTGAGTTATCTCAAGAGCCTTGTCTTCAAGCTCTGAGATTCTTTCTTCTTCTTTGTTTAGTCTGTTGCTGAACTTTCTGCTATGTTTTGAAATTCTCTAAATAACTCTTTTGTTTCTTTATATTCTATTATATCCTTTCTTATGCTGTCTAGCTCTTTAGTGACTTTTTCATTAATTTCCTGATTTTTTTTCCTGGGAACTCTCCTGCTTTATTAGAAGAGGGAGAGGCTCCTAAATGGCTTTTTTTTTCCTGGTCTGGGATGTTGATGTGACATGGGAAGGGCATGTACACAAAAGCCTGTAATATTATCGTTCATCCTGTTCACATGTGATTGTACTGTTCAAGTCTGTGCTGGTTTATCTTTGTGCTGGGTGTTTAGTTGTTCCCCAGACAGTTGTAGGAAATTCGAGCTGATAGCTGTGGGAGACCCTTTGCACAGAGGCTGGTATTGTGGGAATTGCTCTGCCCATGGTCTCCCTGCCTACGTGACAGTAGCAGCTAGGTGAGTCTATCTAGACAGTGGTTATGGGTTCCCGGGCTGTGAGCGTTTGCTCAAATCAGGTCCCAGTATAATGGCAGCCCTCGTGGCTGGGGGGTTCCTGGTGGGCATTGTACCCAGTCTGATGACCCTGTGGCAGTAGTGGAGACTCTGGAGTGGGGCCTGGGGGTCAAGGTGCAGCGCTGGGATTTTGGAGGTGGTGTCTTGGGCCTCATGAGATTTCTGGAGCTCTGACAGTCCTGTGGCAGTGGTGGAGACTCAGTGGTGTGGTCTGGGGGTCCAGGTGCAGGGCTGGGATTTTGGAGGTGGTATCTCGGCCCTCATGAGATTTCTGGAGCCACAGAAGCAGAGCCTCTTAAGCTCCAGCATGAGAACCTCATAGCTTGTATTTAGGAGGAGCCAGGATCTTGGCTTTTGAGCAGGGCCTTTGAGCCAGAACCAGGGCCATGCAGATGGTGGGCTGATCTGACCTGGATGGAGGCAGGGGCAAGCAGGCAGCAGGCTGTTTGGACATGGATGGCAGAGTCAGAGCTGTGCAGGCAGCAGGCTATTCCACAGGCTCGGGGACCACAGATGTCAAGTTACAGGGGTCGGGGTCAATTCCAGTGGCCCAGCGACTATTGAGTTCTCCCTGTTCCTCTAGTACCTACTGAAGCAGTTGCCCAGAGCTTCCTAGGTAGGAGCTTGTCTCCCTTGCATGTAGATGGCTTCCCCATATACCTTTGATCTTGTCCAATGTATCACCTGGGCATGTTGTCTTTCACTCCAAGTGTCCCATGTTGCTTCTCTATGATTTCACAATGTTCCTTCCAAGAAGAGGTATCTATATGTAGGCATCTGCCTGTAGTTTACACTCTTCTTCTTGAGAATGGCATGCTCACAGCCTGCGTCTAGTCCATCTTCTTCCTCTGCACTTTTTTAATCATTTTTTTTGGTAAACTTGAAGTCACTCTTTTTCAACGGGTATCTTTCTCTTTTGCCCATGAGTGCAAACCTTCTCTTGAGATCTCCTTCTAATGGTGGCTTCATGATAAACTCTTTCAGTAGTGGACCCCATGCCAACTCCTGCTGGTAACCACAGGGGAAACTCTCCCCAGGTGGAGAGGTGTGCTTGCAACTTGCTTGGAACTGGCTGCCTTCCCAAGAACAGTGGCATGTCTGGGGACCAGTGGTGGAAGGTGGCTGGCAGCACTCACTTGGGTATAAGGGTTAGGGCTGGGCCTCAGGAGTGGGTGGCCTCATGTGCCTGTGCTGTAAATTGCTAGGCATTAAGTGCACTCTGCAGCCTGGAGCCCCTGTGATGCTGGTGGTAGCCTTTCTGCTGGGCTCCAAATCTCAGGGGTTGATTTCTAGTGAAATCTTGCTCCTTCTTGTTCTGCTCCACAACTTCTTCCCATGGAATCTCCAGTAGGTTCTGGCAGTTTCCCCTCTGAATTACACTTTTCCCTCTGAATTACGTATGTTTTTCTCAACTAAAACTTTTCCTTCTTTCTGAGACTATTTGGCAACTGGTGTCTAGTCAGCCATTTTGCCTTTCAACCTCTAAAGCAGCAGACCCAGCCTTTTTGGCACCATGGACTGGTTTCATGCAAGACAATTTTTCCATAGACTGGAATGGGAGTGATAGTTTCTGGATGACTCAAGGGCATTGCATTTATTGTGCAGTCAAATCTCTCTGCTAATGATAATCATCTGTATTTGTAGCCATTCCCCATGCTGGCATCACCTCAGCTCCACCTCAGATCATCGGGCATTAGATTCTTATAAGGAGTGGGCAACCTAGATCCCTCACATACGCAGTTTACAGTAGGGTTCACGCTCCTTTGAGAATCTAATGCTGCTTCTGGTCTGAGACGAGGTGGAGCTTAGGGCGGTAATGCGAGAGATGGGGAGCAGATGTAAATACAGATGAAACTTCACTTGTTTGCCCACCACTCACCTCCTGTTGTGCGGCCTGGTTCCTAACAGGCCACTGACCAGTACTCTCCTGCAGTCTGGGAATTGAGGACCACAGCTCTAAAGCAACTATTTTTAATATGCCTACTGAGGTAAAGTATTCTTGTAATGTGTGAAAAAAAATAGGCAATCTCAACCAAGAAATAGAAATAGAAAGATAAAAAAGAACAAAATGATATTTCCAGAAGTAAAAACAAAAATGCCGTATCTAATATAAAAAAAATAAACGGATGTACTTAATAGCAGATGGGAAATTTCCAAAGAGTCAGTAAATTCTAAGATATACCGATAGCAATCCAATCTGAAAAAGTGCAAGAGAAAAAGAAGATTTAAAAATTAATAGTGTCCCAAGAATCTGTGGGAAAATATCAAAAGGTATAAAATACTTGTTACTGGAGTCCTGGAAGGGAGTTCAGAAAAAATATTTGAAAACACAAGAGCCAAAAATTTCCCAACTTTGGTGAATGACATAAATTTATAAAAATTTCAGAAAACCACAAGCAGAATAAGTACCAACAAATACCTCCATCTACACCATTCAAACTGCTAAAAGCCAAAGAGAAAATCTTGGAAGTAGCCAAAGAAAAATGACACATTGCACACGGGGAAATAAAAATTCCACTGAACGCTGACTTCTTGTCAGAAACAACTGAGACCCAAAGACAGTTGACCATATGCAGAAGACGGCACAGAATACACATGGAGAGTGGAAATACCCAAACCAAACATGGATGCCAAAGGAAAGGGAGGGAGAAGTATAATAATGTAACAGAGCCACAAAGGTGAAAATGGATAAAATATTGGACAATCAAAATTGTGTAATGTAGCCAAACATTAGACAAATATGAGATATAGGAGAGAAATTCTACCATGAGTCTAGAACAATATAGAGTATGGCATGTTAATTATAATAGGATCAAGTCTGAATTTGAAGTTGCGCAAACTGTGTTTCTCCCATAATATGGCATAATATAAAAAGGCCTATGTTCTCTACTTTCTCCCCTTTCCTAACCATAAAAGTACTTTCACCCATCTAATGGAGGTAGTTCTCCAATGCTAGCTCTGTTTCATTTGCATAATATAGTATAACTATATATTTCAAAAGCCTCTAAAACATTTATATACTTTAACAAAATAATTTCAATTTATATTTTGTCTGAGAAAAGTATATGAAATAAACTTTGTCTATATGAAATATAGACAAATATTTATATGGAAATATATTTATCAGAATTTTATTTACACATCTATGTTTTAGAAATAATATTAATGGCACAAGTACAGGCATAATTAAATGACCGTGGAAGATTTAAAAAATGAAACAATATGGTCACTAAAAATCATGTGTATAAAAGATTTTTTAAAGAGATATGAGAATGTTTGTGGTATAGTGTTGGATGTTTTAAAAAAATTTCCATTAACATTGTCTGAATTATGTTTAAAGAGAAAAAAAAGGAGAGAAAAATGCCAGTATGCTCATATTGCTTCCCTCTGAGTTGTGGAATTATTGTTTTGTTCTGATTTCTTCCACATTAGGGATAATTGCAAATATTCCTCAAGGAGCATGTATGGTTTATAATTTAAAAAGAAGAAGAAGAAGAAAGGTAGAAAAAGTGAACATAATTCCTGGAAAAAACAAGACTCTAGCTGTGGGTTGAAGCTGAAATATGATGAGTTATGGATGGGAAGTTGGGGTCTAGGTGAAATGGCGGATCAGAGACCAGACAAGAAGTCAAAAGTCCAGGCATATATAGCTAGTAATGTAAATATTAGGACACTCATGATTTAGGGAAGTCAGAAAACTGGCAAGCACACACCAGAGAAGTATAAGCAAACAACAATCAGATGGACAGAGCTACTAAAGAACAAAACAGAATAAATGGTCAAAGATTCAAGTAGAAAGTCAGAAATCAAAAAAACAATAAAAATGACATTACAGAGGTCAAGATGACTTTGGAGAGGAGTTCTGTAGCCAGGAAGCTTTCTATGAGCTCTGTGCTGGGATAGAAACCAATCTGAGGATTTGGCAAGTTCAGAATCCACAGAGGAAAGCAGATAAATCAGCAACTCTGGCAAAAAAAAAAAAAGAGTATGAATTTCTGTAATCGCTTATGTATCTGATGCCAGAGAAGACAGGGTGGGGATGGAGCAAGAATGGGGGGTGGGATTCAGTGGGCATGGGGGTGTGGGCGGGAGCGGAGAAATGGACTGAAGAACTATATCCCCCCAAATTCTTATGTTGAAATCTTAATCCCCAAGATGATGGTATTAGAAGGTGGGGCCTTTGGAAATTGATCATGTTATGAGGGTAAAGCCTTCGTGAATGGGATCAGCCCCCTTAGAAAGAGTCCCCATAGAGACCCAGAGATCCTTCAACTCTTCCTCCATGTGAGATTACAATGAGGACCAGAAAGTAGCCCCTCACCATATGTTGAATCTGTCGATGACTTGATCTTGGACATCCCAATCTCCAGAAGTGTAATGAATAAATTTCTGTTGTTTATAAGCCTCCCAGTGTATAGTATTTTGTTACAGCAGCCTGGAGAGACAGAGGGGTGGGGGTTAAGGTCCCGCAAATTGCTAAACCAGTTGCAAAAATCAGGGCACTGGAACTTCACAGATAATCTGAAATGTAACTTTTACAAGCATACGATCTAAAATGTTATTACAGACGAAGGAAAAATTATGTTAAACCCTAGATTGTATGCATTTGATATATATAGTAAACACAAGGTATATTATGTACAAAATATTGCTTTCATTTTTCAGGAAAAGAATACTCTATACTCTATTTCCATTATGGGAATGTATAGGCATTTATTGTATTTTTCATACTACAGTTCTTTAAAATACTTCCATTTACTTCCTTGCTAACGTTCCATTCTAGAAAAGCCAAGTATTAGAATTTGCTGACAACATACTTTTGATATATTCCAAATGTCTCTTCATTTTTTGGAAGGCTCACAATTACACAATTAAAAATTTATTATCTATTATTCACCTGCAAGCAATGCAAAGTGAACGGATGATCTATAGGCATTTTCTCAGGTCTGGATAGCTGTTCACAAATACAGAGAGATATCCTGTCACCACCATTGTGCCTGTAAGATGCCTGCCAGTGTTAATAACACAATAAAGTTCCTATGACAGTTTTTTTTTTCAATTTAGAGTTTATTTCAATCAAACATATTATTAGTTACATTCAGTTCATTTAAAATTAACCACATTTTCTGCTCAAATGTTGCTGGAAGTGACCTACGATGTCTGCATAGATAATAAGATTAAGGTGAATGAAGTAATGAATAGTAAAACAAGACCTAATTATATACCATACTCCCATTCACCTTAATTTGAGAAAGAGCAGAAACTGGATGGAATTCAAAAGGCAGCAGATTGAAAATGGATAAAAAAGACTTTTTTATGTGGTGCATAATCAGCT
Source organism: Avahi laniger (assembly GCA_963575035.1). Lineage (NCBI taxonomy): Eukaryota > Metazoa > Chordata > Mammalia > Primates > Indriidae > Avahi > Avahi laniger. The sequence goes on from CAUYSK010115644.1 coordinate 15,263, forward strand.
TTCAGAATTCACTGCTGCAGGATACTTCTCATGCTAAAATTTAGCAAAGTTTCAAGATAGGAATGAGAATGGCATCTGTGGCTATACTAGCTGGATGTGAATTTATGGAAGCTATCAATCCTCATGCTGGTAGCCATAAAATCATCACCAGCTGGTGCTGGGATGGAAATCCTCCCTGTGGTATCCCACTGCACAATTGGCCAGATGCGTGATGTGCTGTTGTTGTTGTACAAAGACAAAAGAACCCAGAAAGCCTTAGGCATTAGCCTTTGCCAAAGGAAAGATTGTGCACGTGATGGAAACTTTCAAGCAAGCCATGAGCTATGTTCCTGTGTCTCACAGCAACCTCCTCTGTCTATTTTTTGATCAAATGTTATTTCCCCCCTTCATGGTAAAACACAATGATTCCTCATTTTTCTACAGAGTTTATTCAATGTTATCACTGAATTAGTGTGCACTTTATTGGTGAAAAACGCAAATAATCTCTGCTGTAAATAACCAGACCACCTTTCATTTAAAAGGTGGCAGGTCCCAAATGTCCCCGTTTTAAAGTGGTAACAATGGCCATGGCAGTGATCTGGGGCTTTTGTTAATGGACAGCATGGCAGATCTATTTGTTGGCATTCTCCCTGACACCCTGAGTCCTTTAATTCCATCTGACAGATTCAGGCCATGCTCCAGATCTCACAAAAGAGGTGAGGGAGAGTATTGATCCTTCTGTTATTGTTGGTGATTTACTGTTCCATTCCTTTAGCAAATGTAAACACACATGCACACACACAAACACCCACCACCGAGGTCACAGCTGCTAGATGGCAGAGTAATGACTGATTATTTTCTTATCTCTGCTAAGCTCTGTAAGTAACTTCTCTTGTGAATTCATGACAGTCCTGCAGATTGAAGCCAAATAAATAATATCTTTTCACCCTGAGGTCAAAGGGTTTCTAAACATGGTAATAAATATCTGCTTAAAATAGAAACTTACACCTTGAAAGCTTGCAGAGAGCTGAAATTGGCAAAGCTACATACTGATTTTTTTTTAACCACCTACAGTATAAACCAAAATTGAAATGTATCATTTTGGAGTAGTTAACAAAGCGATACCAAAAGGATAAATAATGTACAAGGTGTAGCTATAAAATCACGAAACAGCTTCCTTCTCCCGATGCCCAGATCAGTCATCACGGAGACTGCTCCTTTTAAATGATGCTCCTTTTAAATGTTGCTGCGTTAGTGCTGACTTTAAATATGTTGCCATGTAAAAACGAGTTTGCATTTCTTTATCACCTTTTCCAAATATCTTTTTTTCTGTTGTTTTATATACTTACAGCATTTTTGACCTTCAAAACATGATATAAGTAATTTAGGTCATTGTATTATAGTCTGCTCTAGCTGCCTTAACAAAATATCACAGACTGGATGCCTTAAACAACAGAAATTTATTTTTTCTCACAGTTATGGAAGCTGGAAGTCCAAGATCAAGGTGCCAGCAGGATTGGGTTTTGGTTGTTAGGGAAATTTCCATGCATACCAGGGGAATTTCCGTGCTGATTCTGCTTAAAACCGCAAAGCAGCTAAAGTAGACACTGACACCTGTCAGCCTTGCAGACTAAAACTGCAGAACAGTTGAGCAAAGCTGAGCAAAACTGCAAGCCTGTCATGATTATAATGTTTGCTATAAGCCTGTCATGATTATAATGTTTGTTATAAGCCTATCATAATTATAATGCTTGTTATAAGCCTATCATAATTCTACTACTTATAAGAATTATTATTTATTGAATAACTTTTAAATCTTTTTGCTAATTGGTTAATTTATACTTGTGTGTGATTTGTTAAGAGTAACCTCCCCAAAAAAGCATAAAACCTGACAAAAACCCGAAAGCGGTGCTCAGATTTTGGGAGGCTTGACCTCAGTCTGGGCCGCCAGCAATAAAACTTTCTGACCCTCCAACTGTCTGCATGCCACTCGGTTATACCTCTGGGACCGGTCACTGACACTTGCCGTAACATGGTGAGGCTTCACTTCCTGGTTTGCAGATGGCACCGTCTCTCTGTACGCTCACATGCTCTTTTCTCTATGTGCATGCATGAAAAGAGAGAACTCTAGTGTCTCTGTCTCTTCTTATAAGAACACTGATCCTATCAGAGGATAAGAATTTCAGTGGGCGCAATTAAATCCATAACCATGATTTTATTTATTTAGTCCCAAATAATTTTTGCCTATTTTCTCTCGAAGTGAATGACAATGTTTAGATAAATGCTAATTCTTTCTTAATAAATTAAAAAAATGTATTCTAACTCTCAATATAATTCTAAAACAAGAAGTTCCAGACATGTTTTAGAAAATGTAGCATTTGCTAGAATAAATAAATACCTTACTAAGAGAACTATATTCTTACCTAGAGAGAGTAAGTCATAAGTACTAATAATTCCTATTTGTTTAAAAAATCCATGTTATACCAATACTTCATTATTCTATAGAAAAAATTGTAGGTGCCCTTTCTGCAAAAGCCAAATAATCTTCAAACAGGTTCAAACAGCCTTCTGTTGGTAACAACTATAAACTCTAAGCAAAAGACTAAAAATAACATCTTGAGGGCTCTTCAGAAGAAACGAGGCAGATTCTGAGAAGTTGCCATTACAGGAAATAATAAAGTATATGTTTTCTATTTTAATGGACTTCACTCAATGATGAGTAGCTAAAATTCTGATATTCTAATAAAAATCTCACCATCTTTCTGCTATTAGAAATCAGGGAATGAACTCAGGAACAAGAGATGATGAAGAATGGAATGGAACTACTCAAAAGAGAGATCCAGTGAAGGGCATCCCCAAATTGTGTATATAAACTCTGCCCAAGTCTCTGACCAATCTCTGAATGGTGCATACATGAGGAAAACTAACAGTGACCATATAAATGTAAAAGAATTGAGCTGAGATTTGAGATTCCATCCACCATAGGTGAGACAGAGTTTTCAGTCTGAATGTAACCGAGTTAATTGCCTGCAAAAACAAAAACAGCAACACTCTTCTGAGGAATAGAGCAGTATCTAGAGTCTACACAATAACATTTACAATGTGTAAGATGCAATTTGAAATTATGTTACGTATAAGAAAATATGAGCCATTTTTAAGGGAAAAGGCAATCAAGTCTAACTCTGAGATGATCAGAAGTTAGAATTATGAGGCAGTGAGTTTAAAACAGGTGGGATATAGATAAACATTGCCAGTGAAGTAAAGGAAAATAATATTGTAATGAGTGAAAAAAATAATGAATATTAGCAGAGAAATAGAATATATAAAAACAACCAAATAGAAATATTAGAAACAAAAAATACAATATTAGAAATTCAAATTTGACTAGCTAGGCTTAATAATAGAATGGAGAGGAACAGTGAACTTGAAGTTCAGTGAACTCAGACAATAGAAATTATCAAATCTGAAAAGAATGGAGTAAAAAAATTAAAAATACAGGCATACCTCAAAGATATTGTAGGTTTGGTTCCAGACCACCATGATAAAATGAATATGGCAATAAAGCAAGTCACATATTTTTTTGGTTTCCCAATGTATATAAAAGTTATGTTTACACTATAGTCTGTTAAGTGTGCAATAGCATGTACAATGTGCAAACCTTAATTAAAAATATTTGTTGCTAAAAACATATTTCTGATGGTGGAAGACTTTGCCTCAGCAATGTTGGTGGTTGCTGACTGATCAGATTGGTGGTTGCTGAAGGTTGGAATGGCTGTAGCAATTTCTTAAAATAAGACAATAATGAAGTTTGCTGCATTAATTGACTCTTCTTTTCACAACAGGTTTCTTTGTAGCATGCAATGCTGTTTGATCGCATTTTACCCAGAGTAGAACTTCTTTCAAAATTGGAGCCAAACCTCCCAAACCTGCTACTGCTTTATCAACAATTTTATGTAATGTTCTAAATCCTTTGTTGTCATTTCAACAATGTTCACAGTTCACTAGGAGTAGATTCCATCTCAAGAAACAATTTTCTTTGCTCACCCCTAAGAAGAAAGTCCTCTTCCATTAAAGTATTATGGTAAGATTACAGCAATCCAGTGACATCTGCAGGCTCCACTTCCATTCTAGGTTTCTTGCTATTTCCATTATACTTGCAGTTACTTCCTTCACTAAAGTCTTGAATCCCTCAAAGTCATCGATGAGAGTGGGTATCAACTTCTACCAAACTCTTGTTAATGTTCATATTTTAACCCCCTCCCATGCAACATGGACATTCTTAATGGCATCTAGAATGCTAAATTCTTTCCAGAAGGTTTTCAATTTATTTTGCCCAGATCCATCAGAGCAATCACTGTCTGTGGCAGCTATTCATAACAGATAAATCTGACCTAGCCTACAAGGATGAAGTAGTATTTTCTCAAGAGGCTGAAATCCAAAAGGTATTACCTAACAGAGCTAAAGGATATGAAGAGTGCATATGGGGAAAAAACTCAGAGCGAATGGGCAAAATCAGCAAAAGAGAGAGAGAGAATGTCAGGAACTGAGGCCAGAGAATTACTATGTAGGTATATTCATGCACCAACTCTACTTCGAATTCAAAGAAGTAAGCCCTTGCAAATGCTTATTAAATGAATGAATACAGTTAAAAAAATATGTTTCTTAAATAATAAGATTTAAAAATTGAAATTAGTCCTCAATCCATGGGCTACAGAATGAATGTTATACTAGCAGTCATGGAAACACCATTAATCTCCTTACACTGTACGTCTCCAACAGAGCTCTAGGAAAAACAGGTACATTGTCCATAAGCAGTAATATTTTGAAAGAAATCTTTTTTTCTGAGGTATGGATCTCAACAGTGGCCTTAAAATTTTCAGTAAATCATGCTGTAACAGATGTGCTGTCATCCAGGCTTTGTTATTCCATTTCTAGAACACAAGAAAAGTAGATTTACCATAATTGTTAAGGGCCCTAAGATTTTTTGAATGGTAAATGAGCATTGGCCTCAATTTAAAATCACCAGAGGCATTAGCCCCTAAGAAGAGAGTCAGCCTGTCCTTTGAATCTTTAAAACCAGGAAGCATTGACTTCTCCTTTCTAGCTATGAAAGTCTTAGATGATATCTTTTTTCAATAGAAGACTATTTCATCTATGCTGAAAATCTGTACACAAATGTTTATAGCAGATTTATTCATAAGAGCCTAAAATTGAAAAACCCAGATTTTCTTTAACTGATGAAGAGATAAACTATATCATAACCATAATATTCAATGAAAAGATCGACCTATTGATATATGTGACAACTTGGGTGGATCTCCAGAGTATTATGCTCAGTGAAATAAATCAATCCTGTATGATTTCATATTGTATGATTTCATCCATATATTATCATTGAAATGAAAAAGATTATAGAAATAGAGAACAGATTAGTGGTTGTCAAGGATTAAAGAGGGTTGGGGATGGGCACAAAGTTTGTGTGGCCACAAAAAGTAACATGAAAGATTCTTGTGATGATGGAAATATTCTTTACCTTGACTATATCAGTATCAATATCCTTGTTGTGATATTGTACTGTAGCTTTGCAACAGATTAACATTGAGGAAAACTGGGTAAAAAGAAATACATGGGATCTCTTTATATCATTTCTTACAATTGCATGTGAATGTATAATTATCTCAGAATAAAATGTCAAATTAAAGAAAAATAAATTCTAAAAATATAGTCACATGAAAGATGCTCGATATCATTTGTTATCAAAAAATGCAACTTAAAAACACAATTTAATATTATTACATACCTATTTGATGCTAATGTGAAAAAGACTGACCTATATTGTGTCAGTGAGAATTTGGAGGAACTAGGAGAGAATGTGGAAGAATCAGGACTCTCAAACACTCCTGACAGAAATGCAAAAAATACAACCAGGTAGAAAACAGTTGTCTGTTTCTCAAAAAGTTGAACGTACAACGATGACATGATCTAGCTATTTCATCCCTAGGTATTTACCAAGAAAAAGGAAAGCTTAAAACCACAAGGTAACAGGTCACAGCCATCTGATCGCCGAATAATCGCAGCAGTATAAATTTACATAATTTTTTGAAGAGCATTTTAGCAGTGTCTAGTAAATTTTAAAATATGCTTACGCTACGACCTAATGATTCTGCTTCTAAGTTACATGCATTATAGAAACACACAAAGATGTACAAGGAAATGCATACACAGATATTCATTGCAGCTACTTGTAATGGAAAAAAAAACAGAAAAGACTATCCACAAGGAAACAGTTTGCTTTTCATAGAGAAAACAAGTAGACTTAAATATAAATTATTATTTTTTAATGATCATTTTAAAAATTTATTTGTATATGTATTTATTTTTGTCAAATATTTTCATAGCTTAGGACATTAAGAAACAGTAATGATTTTTGCACACATTACCTGAGATGCATTCAGTTACATGATATTCTTTCAAATAATTCACTTCGCTTCCTATATAAAAATGGTAACCATATGAAACAAAAGAGCAAAATAGTCCAAAAGACACTAAAATATAAAGTCTCTTTTATGGGTCCATTCCTTTGATCTTCATTTAAAAACATGAACTACACTTTTGTTTCTTAGGCTGCTTACTTTCAAATAAACTAGCAGGTGCCTTTTCAACCCTGCTCCTGGGGAAACTATGCTTTCACAGAAGTCTAATATCTGGAAGCCTCCTTATCAGTGTCATAGTAAACACCTGAAATTTATTATCATTGTCTCCAGGCTGTCGTAACTAAGAAGTTTGAAGTTTTAGAAACTCTTTTAAAGTTACAAGCAACCATATTTTGACTTGTTCCTTAAACAAAACGTAACAGCAACCCACACGTCCTTTCACATATTCTGGCAAATATAGCAGAAACAAAATGTCATGCACTTAAACGGTACATGGAAGACTAGAGTGTAAATAAGAAAAGTGCAAGAATTTTTATAGCTTTTCAAATTACAGGAGATAGGTAATACCTTTGTAATGTGAAGAGAGCCATTTTCACTATCACAGGGCCTTGACAAGTAGCTTCCCACACAGCTTGTCAAGCCGAATGCCACCAGAATACTGATTCTGTTCATGCTTTTGCTATGTCTGAAGGGAGGATTTTATGCATTTCGTTCAATGAATTCAATGACAACCTGATCGGTCTCCAGAGTAGCTTCTGATAAAGAAAATAAAGGTTTGATAAACTGATTCTCTGCCTTCTGCTTCTACCTTGCCTTATGAACGCTTATTTTTCACCATGATAGGAATTATTGTCACCTGCATGTCCTTCTTCTCAATGCTGCACACCTTTCTACTCTCACCAAAACATCAAAAACATCACTTTGGCTTCAGTTTACTCTGAAAATAATATCTGAGAACTGCTCGGGTTTGGTCCCTCTCACCCCTAAATACGACTTTTAAAGCTGGAAAAGGAACAGACATGACAACACGTATTTGAGGAATACTTGATCATTTACAAACTTCTTTTATGTGCAGTTTCTTGTTTTGTCCCCCCTGCAACTGTGATTAAGGGTTACTTTCCAATTTAGCAAACAAGGCAGCTGAGAGAGTAGAGGAGTTGAGCGACTTGCCCAAGATCATGTATCTAGTTTGGTGTCTTCCGTTTGCTTGTATTTGTTTTCTTGTTTTTTTTTTTTTTTAATTTTTATTTCAGGATATTCTGAGGGTACAAACATTTTGGTTACATTTTATGACTTTGCCTCACCCAAGCGAGGATTAGAGGCATGCCCTTCCCCTCTACAATGTTCACTGTGTCCATTAGTTGTGAGTTTAGCCTCCCCCAATTCCCTAATCCCTGGAGAACATTACTACTGTGTGAGCACTTAGTGTTGACCAGTCACTGCCAGTTTGATGGTGAGTACAAGTGGAGCCCATTCTTCCATTCTTGTGATACCTCGCTGCAGATGGGCTCAAGCTCTACCCAGGAAAATATAAGAGGTGATAGATCACTGTCCTTTCTTATTTTTATTTTATATTTTAATTTTTACTTAACAAATAATAATTACATATGTTTATATGGCATAATGTGATGTTTAATGTATGTATACATGATCAGATGATTAAATCAAGTTTACAGATCCATCACCTCACATGTTTATTTGTGTGTGTGGTGCATGTTTTCTTATTTTTAATAGGGAGAGTGGCAGGGCTGCAATGGGACCCAGAATCTCTGCAGTTACAGCTAAGTCATGCTATTGTCCCACAGACTCTTCCTTGGTTTTCTTGAATCTAACATTTCTATACATCATTTTGTGATTCTTACAGCCCATTTCTCCTTCCGTTGCAGGCTTGATCTATGCAAGAATTCCTGGCACACCAGAGGCCCTGCTTACATATTTGTTGAAAGAACAAATTGATGGATGAATATAGATATGTAACAAGTAGTTTATGTGTTTATTCTTAAGGATACTTAAGCATCAGCTGCTCTTACTCTGATTCAGTAATTATTTTTGGTCCTGAAGAAGTTATTACAGGATTCTATACAATTATGTAGTGAATGGCTACATGATAACATAAAATATTGCCAAATAAAACTTTATATGGTAAAATCTTTATCACTTTATATGGTAAAATCTTTTTTTCACTGTCTTGCCAAAGTCAAAGTCCAGAGTAAAAAGTGCTTCAAATTTTTATTTATTTTGCGCTACAGAAGTCAAACACAATATAAATTGTACAAATGCACAGACATGCGTACAACCTCGATTCTCCTATGTACTTTTCCATTTTCCCTTCTGAAATTGTTTCTGTCAATATTTTGATTTAGACCCCACCAAAAGGAGAGAAAGAAAGATTTAATCAGAAGATTGTCAAATGCTTACATATGCCTAAGAATTAGTGGATACCATAGTCTTTGAAGTCTGATATATAAAATTCTTGGGAGATGTAATTCTTACAGGCGTTATTACTTACTCTTTTCTAGAAAAGTTATTTATTTACAGGACTTTCTGACACAACTTTGTATTTTTAGCAATTATTCAAGTCATGTGTGCATGAATTTGTGGTGTATGTGTAATACATACATATATATTATATATATTTGCAGTCCTTTGCAAATACCAGTCTGTGGTTTGTCTACATCAGCATATAGAGGGCTATTTTATTTTTAAAAAATTAAACACTGAATGCTAGAAATATATTTATAGTCATTACAGACATGAGAATAGACTGCTTAATTAATAAAAGGTTTAGGACTTTTTCAGGCTGCATGTAGGCATGAAGGTTTGAAGTTTGAGTTAGTGCGTCACTTAAATGTTAAATTTTGCAAAATGCTGAGAGTCAGGCAGTTGCCATATCTCCAGGAAGGAGGGTATGGTTCTTCCTGTGCTTAATGACACTTATCAGTAACTTCTTTTGATTGCTAATTACTAAAGACTGTTCTTGAAGTCTGTGCCTTTAAACTGTGTGTGATTTTAGGTGTTTCACAGTTTAGTTTCAAATTGCCCAAATTGCCTTAAGAGACTCATCTTCCTCCATTCTACCTGTGAACACGAAGCTCAAGCTAGGCCAAATACAAATACTTTGTCATCAAATGGCTATCAAATTGTATTGTTTATTTGTTGTATGTATCATTTTCCCTGATATGTCTTTCTACAGTTATAACTTCTTCCACTACAAGATCCTAGAAGGGCAAAGACTGGATCTTATATTTTTAGCTCCTTTCCTCTGAAACCTAACTACCTCCCTCCAGTCATTTTACATTACAGTAATAGCGCAACAGTTAAGTAAAAGCTCTGTGCATTTGTGACATATAAATAAATAGCATGAACTATGTATATTATATTATTCACTTGACCAGAAATTAATAAAACCCATAAACAGTTAAATTTTTTTGTATTTCTTTGAAACAGAATGGATCAGAGCACAGTAATTGACATCATGTTTCCTATCAAGCAGGTAAGTGATTAGATAGATGTTCTATTTTTTATCTAGTTTTAATCTGCCTATGTTTACAGTGCCTGGATTCCAGAAGTCAAAGTATCTCTTTTCCTACTTGTCTCCTCTACACTTTCTCATAGAGGTAATGGGGGAGAGCCCTGTGATTCTTATCTCCAAAAAGGAATTGTTGATTTCGGAGAAGGGTGGGGTGACTTTATAAAAAAACATTCTGCCTCTAATCCATGCACTGAGAGTGAGAAAATAATTCAGGAAGGGTGTTAAGGAATAAGGCAATTATAGTGAGACATTTTCAGTGGATATGATTAGAAATTGGGATTTAGAATTAGAGGTAAAAATAGTTCATTGACACTTTAAGGAAAAAAAATAAAAAGCATATTAGTAGTGTTCTACTTTATGAAAAACTGTTATATAAAAATCAAAATTGCAAAACGATGTAGAGTTCTTTATTTGCATTGTGAAATATCGTTTCATAAATGTCACTATGGGGTCATGACTTCAGGGATAATAAATCAACAAATGTTTCTTGAGGATTTACTACAAGTAATTAATAAACAACACATGGAATGAAGCACACACACAAACATACACAAACCAAAAATTGTATTTTAAACATCATAAATCAATTATTTTATTTAGTTTAACAACATTTTTATTCATCTCAGATTTTGTGTAATGATGATGATGATACTAGCTACGTTTTTTTGTCTACCATATATGGTAATTATGTTACATATATTTTATTTCACGTCCAACAATCAATTCTGTAAGGTTAGAGGTCACATCCCTACTTTTTGCATGAGAAAAAGGAGACTTGGAGATTAAAGAATTTTACTTACGTTCATTTGACTAGTAAACATCAGACTTAGGCATTTGAATCCATGTTATTCTGACCTTATTTGGAAACCAAAGTCTCTATCCTGTGTCATGTTTTCTCTCCTCAAAGGGTGTGATGGTATTACCAGATTTTGGTGACAAAGTTATATAAATACCTGTTTTAGAAGCTGTAAAACAGATATGTTTGAATCTATTAATATCCAGATGGATAAAATTCTTTTAAAGTAAATCTAAGGAGATGAGTCTAATTGCCATAATTCCATGCTAAAAGATGATTTGCATGTACATATTTTCTATTTTAAGCAATATACTGAAATAATTACTTGAATGACAAACTTAATTAAGCATGTTTTAAATAACTGGATGACATTTGGCTAGCACATTATGTAATAAATGTCTTATTGAATTTAAATTAAGTTTCTATTTGAGCAACCAAATTTAAATTACAACTTGACTAATGAAATAGGAAAACTTAAATTGTAATGGGCTAGCATACAGAATGACTTGACAATGGGAAACACTGTGAAAAGTTCAAGGATTTAGGGGCCACATCCAATATTATTATTAATATTTTACAGATAAATATATATTGTGATGATTATGCTTCATTATATTTTACAGCAAAAAAAAATAGCTGTCATAGTTCAACACATTCATTTTCAGAAAAAGAAACCTAAAAGTTAAATGACTTCTCAAATTCGTATAATTAGGGAGAAGGAACATCAGATCTATAAACAATTTCCTGTATTCTTGGTAAAAATTATTTCTATTGTTCTACATAGTCTTTTAAATGTTTTATATGTTAAAAAGATGGGCATAACATATACAATAACATATTGCCTGGTACATAACAGCATTATTGTCTGTCTTAGTCCATTTGGTATATATAACAAATTACTGTAGAACTGGGTAATTTATAAATAACAGAAACTTATTTCTTACAGTTCTGGAGTCTGGAAAGTCAAAGACTAAGATGTTCACAGGTTCGGTGTCTAAGAAGGTTTCAATTCCTGGTTTATAGGTGTCTCTTCACATGACAGAAGGAGTGAGGGGGCTCTCTGAGATCTCTTTCATAAGGGCTCTAATCCCATTCTCAAAGCCTCTACCCTCATGACCTAATCACTTCCTAGTTTCCACCTCTGAATAACATCACATTGGGGTGTAGTGATCCTAATATCAACACATTTATGAATTTGGGAGAAGGCACAAACATTCAATCTGTAGAATTCCCATTGAATATTATTAACCTGCAAAGTTTTGGTTAGTCTAGTTTTAATTCTTTCCTATTATCTTCTACACAAGCATAGGAGTCACCTGGGGTTTGTTGAAATGCATATTCTAATGTAGAATGTCTAAAGTGGGGTCTCATATTCTGCATTTCTAACAAAAATGAGAAAAGCTGATGTTGCAGATCAGAGGACAACAGTCTGAACAGCAAATAATCGCAATTTTCCTATACTTTTCCTACATGCTGGACACTTTTATTTCTTACCTTCCCCAAGGATTTTCCTGTCTCCATATGACCTCCAACTTGAATGCCCTCTCTCTTGTTCTCTACTTATTGACATTCCATCCATCTGTCCATCCATCCATCTATTCATCCAATTATACAATACCATCTGTGATGGATGTGTTTCTTGATCATTTCATCTTGAAAATGTTTATTCTGGCCCTACCAACTTCCCACGTCCATATCTGATTCACCTGAAAAGTCACCCCAAATTAGTTCTGCAGCCATTGACTAGCCTTCTCTACAAACATGAGCTTCAGGTAATAAATGATTCTTAACTCTGGCTGCATGTTAGAGCTCTTTAAAATGTTAAATCCAGGACCCATCATGCAGAGTCTGATTTAGTAGATCTCGGGTGAGGCATGGATGTTGGTAGGTTTTATTTTAAACTCCCAGTGATTCTTTTATTTATTTCTTTATTTATTTAGAAAATGCTCTTTTTCAAGGCTGAAAGGCTACCCTCCAAAAAAAAAACAGACTCTCTTCCAACCCTTGGCAAGAGACTCCCACAGATCCTGCAAAATACAATCACATTTGTCCTCCTCTGTGAATCTGTCTCTAACATTTTAGTTAATTTCTCTTATCTATGTACTGTGGCTACTTCTTGGATACACTTGCATTGGTGAAACTATTATATTTTATTTTAATTACTTAATTCTACATCAGTATCTAAGTTGTCAGTTTCTTGAGAAGAGGGACCATGTCATTCATCACTGTATTTCCAACACTTGGTAAGATTCCTGGAACATGGTAGGAGGTCACAAGCATCTTTTGAATTGAAATTAATATATTTGTGTAAAACAGAGGTCCACAACCTATGGTGAGTGTATACTTATTTCATTATATATTATAGTGTAATAATAATAGAAATAAAGTGAACAATAAATGTAATGTGCTTGAATCATCCCTAAACCATCTCCTTCCCATGGAAGGAAAAATTGTCTTCCATGAAAACAGTCCCTGGTGCCAAAAGGTTGGGAACCACTGGTATAAAACATATCTCCCAACTCTGTGTGTTATATTAATGGATGCTTCACTAAAATTTATGAATGAAACTTAGAAGAAAGGTAAAAAGAAGCTTCTGTATTCACTAGAAAACAACTTCCTCATAATTAAACAAAATGCTTTCCTAAGTTGTTAATGTTCATTATTGCTATGTAAATATGAGGACTTTAGTTTTGCCCTTAAATCTCTGCAATAATGAGAATATGGGGCAATCTCCCCATAATCTCCTATACTGTAGTTACCATGGTGATAAGATTCACATGAAAAAAGTTTTTCTCAATCAGCTGGGAGATGAGCTAAAATGCATTTGCATCTATTAACTTTGGGTTAAGTTATTTTTGCATTACTAGACAGGTGGCAATAGCTTTTGTGCTCCTCAGAATATGAACAGCTTCTAAAATTTAAATCTCAATTGATGTTTCAGTTGTTCCTGGGTGACAGGCAGTTAACAGAAAGATAAGTTCACTTGCCAAAGGGTGATAGACTTAGGGAAACTATGAGGCATCTTTAAGAAGACATGGCCATTTTCTATGTCATTAGATGACTCCCTACTGCCAAGAAGCGTCATTTCCATCTTGCTTAGAATGAGTCTCTGACCATTTTCTTTCATCAAGATGATTCTCTCAAGCATAAATAGTAGTATGAATCTACCGATAAAGGAGAAATATTGGGTGACATACAGATGAAATTGTAACCACCATTGCCCCAAATATTTGTCTACTTGCTCTTTTAAATGCTGGCTGATCTTAAGAGAAGGTAATTTGATTATCTAAGCAGAGTAAATCCTGCATAGAAGGGAAGATTCCTTCTTTCTCCACAGTCTGTTTGTACCACCTCCATAGTCCACACTCAATTACCCTTTGAAAAGTGAATGGGTTTACAGTGGAGACCAATTAATTATGCTTTCTTCAGGAATTAGTTTATCACATCATTTTATGAGAACTATTCTTAGTGACAAAAGGATGAAGAGCATACAAACTCATCAAACTCACAGCATGATGAAGTGAGATAAGCATACTCTGCAGAGAGGAGGTTGGGGTAGATATGTGGGAGTTTTGACAAATTTCTCCTACTTCAAAACCCTAATAGTGGCCAATATTCCTGTCAACAAACAGTAATGTTCTACTGTGCACTTTAGGTTTTATTCCTTTGAAAACTATTGCTTTTTTATAAACTAAGTCTCATAGGACCCTTGGGGGCTAAAATTCCCCCAAAAGTTCCATTTATAAAAGTTTAAGAATGATAAATAACTTTCATTGAGTACTTAGTACCAGGGGCAATATTTCATATGAATTATTTTACAAACGAACAGTAACTCATTCATTGAGTTCACCTATTCTGGATACCTGACTAAATCAGTGAGCAATGATAACAACCAAAAGTCCCTTCTCTTGTGGATCTTAGGCAATAAATAACGAACTTCTTTATACACAAATATTTTATTATTGTTTAGTATAGAAGAGGTGATCACTCTGTGGAACAAAATGTCATCACAGAACAGGGTAAGGAAGATCAGGAGTAAGAAGGTGAGATTTGGCAATAAAGAAGGTGAGGGCAAAAACCAAGAGGATGGTGGGGAAAAGAGTCTGCTTTGAGTGGAAGAGCTACAGCAAAGGCCAAAGGTCAGTATGCTGGAAGACATGCAGAGGCTGGTGTGGCTGGGGCAGGGGACGCAGGAGCAAGTAGAGTAGTGGGAGAGGGAGACAATGAACTGACACAGGGGTGGGAAGGAAGCGGGTAGACGACCGCTAAGGAGGTGAGAAAGGATGACTTCTTGGGCCAGGATGACAACAGGGGAAAGAGTAAGAAGTACTTGGTTCTGGGCATATTTGAAAGTGGCACCAATATGATTTCCTGACGGATCATATGCAGGGGATGAGAATACAAGAGGATGACTTCAAGGCCTGCGTGACTGGAGGGAGGAGCTTCTATTGACTGGGATGGTGAAAGCTACAAGTTTGGGGTAAAGAGACTCAGTTCTGTACTTAATTCTGAGCTCTGTTCTATACATTCAAGTGAAGACGTCCAACAGACAGGTGAATAATCAAGTCTGGAGTTCAGGAAAGAGGCTCGGGTTGGAAGTATAAATGTGGAACTATTTCACATGTGAATGACATGTGCACACAGGGGGTGAGGGCAGATGCGGAAGAGAAGAGGGCTCAGTTCTGAGGCCTGGGCACTCTGGCATTAAGTGGTGGGGAAGAAAAAGAGGTATCAGCACAGGAGACTGAGAGATCACCAGTGATGTAAGAGAAAAATCAGGAGTGTACGGTGTCCTCGAAGCCAAGTGGAGAAAGTATATTAAGGAGAATGGAGACATCAACTATCTTAAATGCTGCTTTCAAATTAAAGTAACATGAGAACTAAGAAATGACCTTTGCCTTTAGCAATGGAGGTCCTGGATGCTATTACCCAGAGCAGTTTTGATAGGGCAGAGGAAGAAAGCCTCATTGGAGGGTTTTTAGAGAATATGCCTACATTTATGTCCCATATGGTATGCATTAAATTAGTAAGTTATTGAAATTGAAGTAGGAGGAAAATTGAGAGAGTGTTTAATTTATCCTAATGTGGAGATCTGATCTGCACATTGTGTGGGAAACATTATATCATAGTGGTTATGGCCACGAGATCCAGAGATATCCACTGCCAGACTCTACCTGGAAATGACTCGAGTTTACTGACTGTGAAACAGTAGGTAGATTCCCTGAACTCTGCGGTGCACAATAATAGCACGGCTTCCATAAACATTAGCCATGAACAGGAGTCCATGTGCACTGTGAGGTTTCCCTTTTGTGTGCAGTCATTAAGATTTAAATGACAACCATTTGTACACATGACGAAATTAACACAGTAGTACCCGTGCCTGTGGATATTTAATAGGAAGCAAAAGGTGGTACAGAATGGAACTCTTATGAAAACAGAAGTCATGAAAAATTGACAGAAGGAGTTGGTGCCTAAAACAGTTCCAAAGCACATGTGCATATTAGGCAGTGATTACATTCAGAAATCACCATATGTATGCTTTTGCAGTCTTAAAAATATATCTCTTGGAAGTCTGCATATTAGTGATCTGTGAGCTTAGGTTAGTGATCTGTGAAAGCTTAGCTTTCAAAATGAATCCTCACATCTATCCCCAACTCTATGTCCAATACCACAATGAAAATTATGCTACTTAGATGCGATATGTTTAGAATAGAGATAAACTAATCAGTTATGCACGCAAAGTGTAAACATTTATCACAGTCCTTTTCAATCCCAATCTCAATTATACTTTAAAATACAAGTTTTATTACAAGTATTTCCTCTGCAAAAAGAATATGAGCCTTTGACTTGATCGACATCATGATCTTTCTGTATGAAAATGGTCCTTGAAAAGCTGCATTTTTTTCTTGACAAAAATATCTTCCTCCTCAGAGAAAGGCTTTGGAATGAGAGTCAATAGATCAATCCCAGCCACATCCAATTTTTATTTATCCTTTCCTGTAACCCTAGGTTCAAGGCTATCCAAAGACTGCCAGACTGATTTGGTGAATCTCTGTCAAGGGAGAGATTATATGATTTTTACAGTTCAGCTGGAAAAGAAGCCAAGTTTATTATCTATCCTGCTAGGTAGTAACTGTCTATAATATTCAGCTTTCTCTCTTTTTTAATCTCTCTGTGCTGTTTTGTGTGGAACAGGGAACAAATATCTGCCATCTGACAGTTCCTTGAGGTCTTCTAAGATAATTAAACCTGTCTTTAAGCAAAAAATCCCTCACCATATTACAGGGCTGGAAATTTACAGAACTGTGGCATAGACACAGACTGAAGTCATGTCTTCTGAACTTTAGCATTGCTTCTGCAGTAATAGGAGGAGGAAATTAACAGTAATTACAGTCTAAATTTGTTGCATAATGCTGTGTGCATCTCATCAGTACATTATGTTCTGAGCAAGCAAAGAAAATAGAGTCACCTAGAAATTAGGATAGTTTTCTGATAAGGTGCGCTAATCCTGATTTATATTTTTGCAGTTGGTCTGTTGCGCATCTGCAGGCCCTATGTAAAATTGGAACAGAATGCTCTTTTCAGTAAATTAAGAAAGTGTATAAGAGATATCTGAACTTTTTATATTTTAAGGCAGGGTAGAGGGAAACATTAGGTCCATTTAATCTAAACTTCATTTTATAGAATACTAAGGCCCACATACAGTTTTCATTTGTCTATTGATTCCTGGAAATATTCTATCTTTGGTGTTATTCAAAGGATATGAGTCCTGACAAATCCACTGCTTTTTAAGAGAAGGAATTAGGAAAGCTTTCTCTTATTATTGTAATCCACAAATCCTTGAGATTATTCTGAATCTTTGGACCTCAAAGAAGTTTTTGCAACAGTCTCCAGTTTAGGCACCCACTATTCCAGACATGCACCTGCAAGATCTTAATATTTGCCCTATGCCAGAGAGACAGTGTGCCATACTGGCCAGCACAGATGTGAATCCCGTTTCCCTAAACTGGCCATCTCATCAAAGAAAAACCACTGGACCCACTTGACTATGATGCCTTAACAGCAAAATTGAGATAATAATACATTCCTGCTGAGTTGTTATAAGGACTCAGTGAGGTTATATATGTGGAATTACATGGCACATGAAGAATGCTACATAAATGATACAGAAATAGAATGCTGTGCTTATGGCCATATGTGTTTTGGGACAAAATAGACTTTTATTCAATTTCCAGTTCTGGCACTTACTAACCGTGTAGCCTTGGACTTTGCCACTCTGGATTCTCAAATGCTAGTATGTAAGACAGTAATGGTGAGCTCCCCTTGGTAAAGCTGCACCGGTAAGGATAATGAATGTATGGTAGGCACGCAGCACAGTGTGCAGCACCAAGAAGGTACTCAGGCATGTGGGCTACTATCATGTTTTGGGCTTAGTCCTGAGCTCGCTGTATGCCAATGACTTGAGAATTGCTCTCTCCAGCCAACACATTGCCTTTCAACTGCCATTCCACCTACTTACTTGGCATTGCTGCTTAGCAGTCTCACAAGAATCTCAAACTTAACATTTCACAAACTGACCTTCCTTTACCCCATGCTGATCTATTTTAATGCCAGTAGTTCTTATTTTGGGAAATGGCACTCAGTTGATAAAGCCAAAGAATTTTGGAATAATCCTTCTCATCTCCCTCTCCCATACTTTATATATTCAATCTAAACCATGTACGGTCGATCATTCCCTGTGTTATGACTGAAATTCACATTGTCACCATTCTTCACCAGCTGCTCATTCTCCGCCCAACCCTCCCTACCACAATTTTACATGCCTGATCCATCTCTTTCTTTAAATTTGAGTATAAGTATCATCTCCTTAAAGAATCTTTCTCTGTTTACCCACTCTAAGGAGGTCCACTATTCTTTTCCATCTCTTAACATCCTACACATCACTTCCATAGATGTATCACAATGTAAAATACACATTTTTTATTTATTTACTTGTTTGTTGTCCATCTTTCTCAACATTGGAAAGTCCTTGAACTCTGTTTATTTCGTTTGAATTTATGTCAACTTGCACAGGGCCTGAAAAAAGTCAACACTAGGTTAAATTTTTTTAATGAATTGAGTAAGTGACTACTATTTGTAGCAAGTTACATTTATTTATGTTCTCATGCATCCAGTGATTCAGTGATGTTATCAAAATGAATTCAGTATGCTAATATTCATTCATGTATTCATTCATTCAACAAACATTCTGATGTGTGCTAGGCTCTGAAATAGGGCAAAAGGCAAACTAAGGTGAATGAGATATATTTCCTACCCTTGAGGGCTTACTTTTTTGTTTGAAAGACAGATGAACAAATGAATCACCATATAGAGCGATTAATGCTTTAATTGTACTGTAGGCAAAGGCTTTGGAGGAAAAAATAATTCAGCTCAAGAGTTTCAGAAAGAAGGCATCATAGCATGGGTGATATATTACCTGGGACCCGGAGAAAGTTGACCTTTTGGAGAATGGCCTTCTTCCTTTTGGAGAATGATTTGACAGAACATGAACATACTTGACTAATGGCTTTTAGAAAACCATGAATCATATTTTTAATTTCAACATTAGAAAAATAAATTAATGGCAAGTAGCTTTATTTATTTCTAATCAAAATATATTAATGTAATAAGGGAAAGTCTTAATATTTTACATTTTCCTTTTGCACATAAACACTCTTCAGACAATCTAAAATTTTTATATCTGCTATTTCTTCTTTATATGTTTATTGGTACCTTTTTTTCCAATGAAGAATCCTTTGCTTCTGAACATCCTTTCCCTTCAAAACTTATCTACTTGGGTGAATGTTTATTGAATGAATACATATTACTCTTGCTTATAACATTCTGTGAACCACTTGCAATGCCTTGCTTGGCTCTTAGGCACTTTCTTAGGCCAGAGTGACAATAAATACATTTATGTCATGTGTTCTTGGCATATTACACATCCTCCTAATTCATTTAATGGAAATATAAGTCTAAATATAAGGATAAAATTGAAACCTAATAAAAGCTTCAAAGTCACGAAAAATTCTTGGAGCAACAAAGGGACTCAAAGCATTAATCACTTTTGGGCAAAATCAGAGATGGGTTTTTTTTTTTTTTTTTTTTTGCCTTGGCAATACATTTGGCTCTGTACACCAAGAGACAGCCTTAGAGAAAAATAAGCCTTTTATGTACCACCACTTAAAAATTTCTGCTCAACCTTTAAGTGATTTTTGTATTATGCAACCATGCCCACATTCATCCAAGAATTGTAAGAAGCCATTTAACAAGCACAGATTTAGGAAGCAAATACCAAGTCTGGGCTCAGGAGAAAAAGTACTCCAGCCTAGGTAAACATTTTTGTGGTGGAGAAAAACAAGGCATTAAAGTGTGGAGGCAATTAGTGTTTCTGTTTTGAATCTCATGTTGTAAGATTCTCCAACCTCCATGTGGGTGGAAAAATCTGAGACTCAGGCTGAAACAGGAACTGCAATTCTCTGAAATCCCGCACAGGAACATCTTGTTTTTCATTTCAGAATTTGGTAAACAAGTTTGCTCCTGCAATAAGCATACACTGGTGACAGTACCCTACAGGAATTCTGCAGCAGATGTTCGAAAACACAAACCTGCAAAAGCATAAGTAAATTATATTCCCCCAGAAACTAATATTTCTATATTACTTAGAATCATATCTTTCTTCTTATTTCAATCTTCCTGGCCTATTGCAAGGGATGGGTTACTTTCCATATTTACCTCAGAGAGAAATAGAAAAAGGTGGAGACACAAAGTTGAGTCTTAGTTTGAAAATACCACCAACCTAGAAATTGTTCCCTAGAAGCCTACTAAGTAACTTAAAGTTGTTTTCTATGTTGCCCACAATAATCAGTCAAAAAATAAAAAGTGTTAACCAACATACCAGTTTTTTGTTTATATTTTGCCAAGGAACATGTATGATCAAAAATAGGGAGCAACAAAATTAGCTACTAAACGTTGAATGACACAGCTTGCCAAAGGCAGGTGCTCGGCATCTTACATACATAATTTAATTGAATACTCACAATAACTTCGGGACACAGACGACAGCGAAGGTGCAGAAGCTGAGGCAGTGGAGATATAATGAGATTTCACGAAAATTTGCTGAACTTTTAAGAAGGCCCTTTAAACTTATATTGGAATAAATATTTTATTAAGTAGAGAGGCTTCAATGAAACTAAACACAATGAGAACATTGTTTTGTCACTAATGTATAGCACAGCAATTGGGATGAAGAAATTATACTTGGATGTCTTGCTTTATCTCAAAGAAATTTTTGAAAACATAGAATGTAATGGGAAGTTTAATAATTATCTCATGAAGCTGATTCAGTTAGAAAAAGTAGAAAAATGTCACCGACTGCCCTATTTTTGTCTGATCACCTTCGTCTTCAGTTATGTATCAGCTTTTTTTATCAACACATAAAAATGACATAATAGTTAATGAGATTTATCTCTTTCAATGGTGGAAAATAAAAATTCATGTAAATTTTAGAAAGTATGGTAATTGGAGATCTGGCTTTATCACTTAAGACTGTTTATAGACAATAAAACAAGACAAGCATGTTGTCTTTTATTTAGTTAGAGATAGGTGTGAACATGGGAGAAAATGTACAAAAAATTCAAGGGCCAGAACTCTAAAGAAGGAAAGAGCAAGTAAACAGAAAGTGGTAGTGTTTCCGTTTACATATGTATGTGTGTCTGTGTTCAATATGCATATTATTAAAGAATGTAAACCTGGGGAGTTGGAGTGATTGGTGCAAACACCAAGATACCCTTTTGGAAATTGTCTTCCTCAATGTTTTCTATTATATTAGTGGAAAAAAATGTTAGGGTGTATATATGTGTGCCATCATTTCTCAGATATATCCATTAATTACGGAAATACATATTAGAAAAGGGAAAACTAATTCACTTTTAATTTTGCCATCTAGTGATGATGTCTATTAGTATTCTGCTACATTCTCTCCAGTTTTATGCCTTCCCTAATAATAAATGGAAAATTGATAAATTATCTTTGTCTGCTAGCAAATAATCATTTTAAAATCTGTTAATGTGTTAATGGATGTACAGTATTTCAATTTCAATATATGGGCAAACCTTAATTTACTGATTTAGTCACCTATTGTTGGATACTTAGATTATTTCAAATCATTTATATGATATAAAAATGCTCTAATGGTTAAATCTTCTTAAACATTAAATTTGTTTCCTTAGGATAAATACATGACTTCACCTTGACTAGATCTAATCATGTACACATATTCAGGTTTTGTTATCTATTGGAAACTACCCCTTCAAAACGTCTGAGCTATGACTTCTTCTTACACTGATATATAAGAATCCCTGATACTGAACTTCATTATATCTAAACACCACATAATAGTAAAATGAAATAGCATAATATTTGTTTTTGGAGGCTCTATATGTAACGCAAAGAGTTTTCATGAAAACTATGGAGAATTTGTAACAATCTGAAAGACGAAAAACATCAGACAGTATATGAACTAGAATTTGAGTATTATTTTATCACGCTTATGGTATTTAGCATTCTGTCTGCATTATTGAAGAAAAGAAAAATGCATAAGACTAGAAGAGGGGTCAGCAAACTTTTTCTGTAAAAAGCCAGATGGATATTTTAGGCTTTGCAAGGCCATATAATCTCTCACTCCTACTCAGCTCTACTGTTATAGTATGAAAGCAACCATAAACAAGATGCAAACAAATGGGTGTGGCTGTGCTTCAACAAAATTTTACTTACAAAAAGAGACTGCAGGGAGCATTTTGCTTGCAGGCCATAGGGTTTGCCAACTTCTGTGATAGAACATGAGACCCCTCATCTCCCTACTATTAAATCTGAGGTTAACGAATGATTCAGTGAAATGAAACTCAAGATAATTACACATTATTTATTTGGTCTCAACAGTGCAGAAGGAAACACATCTTCGCCTTAGGTTCTGCTCGTTAGTCTGCTTTCCTCTGGATCCTACTTGAACAGCTCTTCTGACTTTACCCTTTCAGAACCAGAGCCCAAACAACTTTCTCACACACACACACAAAAGACATCTACATCCCATACCCATAAAACACCATGAAAACTGATAACTCTATACTTTACCCACACTTGCTCACACACTCAATTTACAGATCTCTAGCCCTTTCAATTCATTTAGTTTTAGAATCCATCCAATTTTACTATTTTACCTCACTTGCCTCCACATATGTATTTACCTCCTGCATATTTTATTTTATTTTATTTTTTAAATGCTAATCTTCACAAACATTATCATTCCATTTGTCTTGGCTCTCCCTGACATAGTATGTAGCCAACACAAACTTTTGTAGAATTTAATTGAATATAAAATTATTTCAAGTCTTTCCATCTAACGTCATACATGAAAAGTAGTTTTTATTAGCTGTTTCTACTGACATCATTGTAGAAGCTCTCTGTGTGAGATCCATTGCCATTTGTATAGGATATAGAAATATAAAACTCAGGCCTATCCTTAAAGGTTTATAAGTTACTTAAAGAAGTGACATCAGAAGATGGCATAATATGAGTTTTCAGCTCTCACTGTCTCACAGAAACATCAATTTGAGCAACCAGCTATGCTTGAAAGTACCTTTACAAGATGTAAGGAATCCAGATAAGAGATTATGGTACCTGAGTAGAGTACAGAAATAAGAAAAGAGTCATTGAAAGGGATATGAGGGATAGTTTTATATTACTTGCATCGTTCCTCCCCCAAGGCCTCACAATGCAGTATGATGAGAAATACCCTTTGCATGGAGAAAGAAAAGTGAAATCAACACCCAGCTTTGCTGCAGATTCTAGCACCAGGTCTGCCCACTAAACCAAGTGCCAGAATGGACCGCTGCCCCAGGCTTTCAGTACTCCTGTGGATGAAGACTCCAGGACCACACAAGCACAAGTTCAGCCCTCATATCCCCAGGCTTCAGGCCTACCCCTGTGAACCCAAGCCCAAGGTCCACCTCAGTGCCAGTACATCCCACATGGATCCATGTGCTAAGCCCACCCATGCCAACCCAGGTACCAGGTCTACCCCCAGTGGCCCCAGGCCCCAAGCATGCCACTGTGGACCCAGGCATCATGTCAACCCCTGTGGACCCAGACACCAGGCCCACACACCTGATGATACAGGCACCAGACCAACCCAACCAAGGAATCTAGCACCAAACCCACCTACAGACTCTGCCAGCTGCTGTGCCCAGAATCTCTGGATGGGCTTTTTGGTAAAGAGCTTTCCCTCCCAATGTGTCTATAAAGACTGTAAGAGGTACCTACTTCTCAAATGTACAGACACCAATGCAAGGCCACAAATATGAATAATTAGGGAAACATGACACCACCAAAAGAACAAAATAAAGCAGCAGTCAACCCTAAGGAAATGGAGATCTACAAACTTCCTGATTAAGAAAATAAAAATCTTAAGCTCAGTGAGCCACAAATAACACAGATATACAACTAAATGAAATCAGGAAAATAATATCTGAACAAAATTAGAAGTTCAACAAAGAGATAGATACCACATAAAGAACCAAACAAAAATTCTGGAGCTGCAGAACATAAAGACTGAACTGAAAAATTCTATAGCGAGTTTTAACAGCAGACTTGATCAAGCAGAAAAAAGAATCAGTGCACTCTAGGACAGATCATTTGAAATGATCCAATCAGAGGAACAAAAAGAAAAATAAATGAAAAAGAGTGAAGAAAATCTGCAAGACATATGGAACTCATGTTCACATCACAAGAATCTTAGAAGGAGCAGATAAAGAGAAAGGGACAGAATGCTTATTTAAAGAAATAATGGCAGAAAACATCCCAATTCTGGAGAAGGAAATGGACATCTGGAGAGGGAAATAAACAACATGAACTCAAAGCATCCAACAGAGATCTTAAGTGGGATATAGAGTCAAATTTTGAAATGTCAAAGACAAAGAGAGAATGTTAGAAGCAGCAAGGGAAGAGTGACTCATCACATACAAGGAACCCTAATAGGAATATAAGTGGAATTCTCAGCAGAAACCTAGAAGGCCAGGAAAAAGTGAGATGATATATTCCATGGGCTAAAAGAAAAAACTGCCAAACAAGAATAGTATACCCAATGAAGCTATTTTTCAGAAATGAAAAAGAGTTGAAGACCTTCCCAGATAAAATCTAAGGGAGTTCAACATCACTAGACATATCTTATAGGAAATGCTGGATGAAATTAATCAAGTTGAAATAAAGGATGCTTACTAATCATATGAAAAACTACAAAAGTTTAAAACTCACTATAAAAATAAGAATATATCCAAATTAAGAATACTGTAATACTACAATGGTTGTTTGTAAATTACTTTGACTCTATTATAAAAGTTTAAATCCAAAATTATTAAAAATAACTCTAGCTGTGATAATGTCTTAACAGATACACAATATAAAGAGATGTAAATTGTGACATCATTAACATAATATGCAGGGGAAGGAGAAGTTGAAGAATAGAGTTCTTGTATGTGGTCAATGTTAAGTTGTTATTAGCTTAAAATAAACTGTTACAGGAAGTTTATATAAGCTTCATGGTAACCACAAAGAAAAAAAATTGTAGTAAATACACAAAAGATAAAGAATCAAAGCATGCTACTATAAAAAAATCATCCAGTCACGAAGAAGACAACAAGCAAGGAAGAAAAAAATAAAGGAATTATAAAACAGTAGGAAAAAAAATAACAAAATGGCAATAATAGGTTCTAATCTATCAATAATTCTTTTAAATAAAAATCAACTAAATTATCCAATCAAAAGACTGAGTGACTGAATGGATTTATTAAAAAAAAAAAGCATGCATCTATATACTGCCTACAAAAGACTCACTTTAGCTTTAAGGACATGCATAGATTGAAAATGAAGAGATGGAAAAAGATATTCTGTTAAACATAAAAGAGCAAGTTATATAATACATATAACAGACAGAATAGACATTAAGTAAAAAGCTGTCACAAATAAAATAAGATCATCATATAATTATAAAGAAATCAACTTATCAAGAGGATACAAATATACAAATACACAATCAACATCAATGCATCTAAATAAATAAAGCAAATATTAACAGAACTGAAATGAGAATACAATAGTAGAGAACTTCAATGCCCCATTTTCAATAACGCATAGATCATTCAGAAAGAAAATCAATAAGAAAGATCAGCACAACATTATAGACCAAATGGACCTGTACAGACATGTAAAGAACATTGTCTTTACATGTCTTTACATGTCTTTACAAACATGTAAAGAACATTCCAACCAACTGCAGCAGAATACTTTATTTGAGTGCACATAGAACATTCTCGGAGGAAGCTCATATGTTAGGGCACAAAACAAGTCTTAAAAACTTTTTAAAAATTAAAATGATATCAAATATGTTTTCTGACAACAATGGTATGAAAGTAGAAACCAATAAGGTGAGAAAGATTGGAAAATTCATGAATATATGCAAATTAAACAACACAATCCTGGGCAACCAATGAAGAAATCAAAAGGGAGATTTTAGGAAAAAATTTTGAGACAAATGAAAACAAAAACACAGTTACCAAAACTTATGAGAGGCAAGAAAAAAAAAGCAGTTTTAAGAAGGAAGTTTATAGTGATAAGTGCCCACATAAAGGAAAGAGAAAGATATCAAATAAACAACCTAATTACACCATAAGGACCTAGAAAAAGAAGAACAAATATGCTCAAAGTTAGCAGAAAAAAGGAAATAATAAAGATCAGAGCAAAATAAATAAATAGAGACTGAACAAAACAATAGACAAGATCAATGAAACTAACAGTTGTTTTTGTTAAAAGATAAACAAAATTAAAAAACCTTTAGCTAGACTAAAAAAATAGAGAATACTCAAATAAATAAAAATTGAAAATGAAATAAGAAACACTACAAATGATACCATAAAAAAAGGATCATAAGAGACTGCTGCAAACAATTATATGGGAAAAATGGAAAAACCTAGAAGAAATGGATAAATTTCTGGAAACATACAGCCTTCCAACACTGAATCATGAAGAAATAGAAAATTTGAACAAATAACAAGTAAAGAGATTGAATCAGTAAAGAGACTGAATTAGTAATCAGTAAACTTCCAGCAAAGAAAGCTTAAGACCTGATGCCTTCACTGATAAATTCTACCAAACATTTAAAGAAAAATTAATGTCAATCCTTCTCAAATTCTTCCAAAAATTGAAGAGGAGAAGTTAATTCCAAATGCATTTTACAAGGCCAGCAATACCTTGACAGCAAAGTCAGAAAAGGACACTATAAGAAGAAAAACTTAAAGGCCAATGAATATCACTGATGAACATAGATGCAAAAATATTCAACAAAATAACAAAAAATCAAATCCAACAACACATTAAAAGGATCATACACACTGATCATATGGGATTTATACCTGGATTATGAAGATGGTTAGACATACACAATCAATAAGTAAGATACACAACATTAACAGAATGTCAATTCTCTTAATACACCACATTAACCAAATGAAAGGTCAAATTCTTATGATCATCTCAATAGATGCATGAAAAGCATTTGACAAAAGCCAACATCCTTTTATGAATAAAAACTTTCCACAAATTAGATATAGAAGAAATGTATTCAACATAATAAAGGTTATATATGAAAAACCCACACCTAACATCATATTCAACAATGAAAACCTTTTTCTCTAGATCAAGAAAAAGACATGGCTGCCTACTGTTACCACTTCAATGCAATATAGTACTGGAAATTGTAGCCAGAGCAATTAGGCAGGGAAAATAAATAAAAGATATCCAAATTGGAAAGGAAGAAATAAAATTTTCTCTGTTTGCAGATGACATAGTTTTATATAGAGAAAACACTAAAAACTCTAACCAAAAATTGCTAGAACTGATAAATAAATTTAGTAAAGTTTCAGTATACAAAATCAATATACAAAAATCAGTAGCATTTTTGGACACTAACAGTAAACTGTTTGAAAGAGAAGTTAAGAAAATGATCCAATTTACAGCAGCTACAATAAAATAAAATGAATAAATAAAATACTGAGGAGTCGTGTAAAATATAAGTGTCAGGAGATAAATATACATAAAAGCGAAAGGAAGGTGCAACTAGCTCAGATTGAAAAGTTTGGAAATATTTCCTGGAGGAGAAGATGCTTATTGTGATGCTAAATAGGTGTTAGGGGGCAGGGACTTCCAAGCAAAGGAAACAGTATGCCCAAAGACTCAGCAGTATTAGAGAGAATGACCCCCCTGTGGGAAGGGAAATTGAGGATGAAGCTGAAGCAAAGATCTGCAGAGTGGGTATGGTGGGGATTAGGTAACCAAAGAGGACAGCAGTCCAACTACGAATTGCTTTGGTTGTCGGTCTAAGGAATTTGTGCTTTACCCTAACAGCCTTAACAGCCATAGTGAGCTTTCTCTATTAACCTAATTAGAAAAATTAAAGAAAATTTAAAAAATACCTTAAGACTATGTATGCAACAGAAAGTTCTAATTTAGGTTGGAAGGATCAGAGAAGGCCTCAGTGAAGAAAAAACATTTAAGCTGAGATCTGAAAGATAAGCATGAATTATCTTGCTGAATAGGCTGGGAAAGAATTTTACAGGCAGAAGGAGTGGCATATTTGCAGGTGTTGCACTGGAAGAAAGCGTGGGACATCTGAGCACATGTAAAAAGGTCATGGTATCTGAAGCACAGTGAGTAAAGAGAAGAACGGCAAGAGCCGATGTTGAAGAGGCAGGCAGGGGCCAGCACACGTAAATGTTTGAAAATCGTCTTAAAGAGTTTGAGAACTTTTTCTGAATTCTACTAGGCACTACTGAAGATTTTAAAGCTGGAAGGTAATGTTATATAATTTACAGCTTAAAAAAATCACCTGGGCCGCTATGTGGAGAATGTTTTGGGGGGAGGACAAGAAGGAGTGGGAAGACCAATTAAGAAGCTAGGTAGTATTCTAGGCAATAGTTGATAGTGGCTTGGATTAGGGTGTTTAATATAGAGATGAAGAGGTCTGGATGAATTCAAAATATATTTTGGAGGTATAATCAATAGCTCTTGGTGATTGAATGTGAGTGGTATGGAAAACATACGTGTTAAGGACTCCTGGGTTTTTAGAGTATGTTGGAGTGGAGCGTGAGGGGTGGAGAGTGCAATTTTAGTTTGAGCTCTGTTAGATTTAAGATGTTCTTTCAAAATCTAAACTGAGATGCCAAGTAAACAGTTAGATATATGATTTAGAGCTCAAAAGGGGAGTATGAAATTTCAAGTCTTTGGCCTGGGGAGGGGCACAGACTGAAAAGGGAAGAGAGCCCGGAATCAATATACAAGTAAAAGTAGCTGACTGCTGACCTTCAGAAGATACTAGCTAGCTGAAGGACAGTGCCTCAAATATATGAATCAAACCAGTTAACTAAAACCTAGGGCCAATAATTTGACAAACTATCAAAAATCTAAGACGGAATCTGGGGAGAGTCTATGTGTAGAATCTGTTGACTGTAGGCTTCTTGAGGACAGATAGCCATACGATTTTTCTGAACATGGTAAACTGCCAGTAAATGTAATTAAATAAGCAAACAAACAGAAATATCAATAAGCAACAGGATGAACTGGCAAAGTGAAAACTATGAGATATGGTTATTATCCTGGCCTGGCTACTGTCTAGTTTTGGGCAAATCACTTAAACTATCCTGATCTTGGTTTCCACATTTGTAGTGCTTTGGGAGTAAACCACATGAATCGTGAGATCCTTCATAGTTATAAGATTCTGTGGCTTAACAATACCCTATATGACTAGTACTTTTCTTCCTTCTGTCCTTTGGACATGGGAAGGGCAGACACAACTGGGATATAAGGAGATAGATTGTTGAAGTTAGAGCTGTCTATCTACTCAGACAGAAATACTAACACAAGGCAAGGGCACAGATCCTGGCCCCATGATGCCTAGTCCTGGTGCTTTTCCCTACTCACAGTCTGGTTGTCTTTCAAAGGTCTGTTAAATAGCAAGGGACAAATTATTGTCTGGGCAGTCAGACTCTAGGGCTTGGAAAATATAGTTGATCCTCATTATTCACAGACTTCCTATTTACAAATTCAGATACTCGATTTTTTTTTTTTTGTAACTCAAAACTAATGTTTTCATGGTTATACAGAAACAGGCACGGAGGAGCAAAAAATTTGAGTTCCCTGGCACATACATTCTCCGCTGAGGTAGAACATGACACTGCCTTCTCATTTCAGCTCTTATATTGTATATTTAGTACCACGTTTTTCACATCTTTGTGCTTTTTGCTAGTGATTTTTTGCCAAGCACAGTGCTGAAGTGCTATCTCGTGTTTCCAAGCACAAGAAAGTCTATGATGCGGAAAAAAATACCTGTTAGATAAGCTTCATGCAGGGGTGAGTTACAGTGTTGTGGGCCGTGAGTTCGATATTAATGAGTCAACGCCATAAATTAAATAAGGCGTCTTTAAACAAATATACATAAAGTTATGTCCTGATTGGTTGACAAAAATACTGTGACCAAAGGCTTAGGAACTTGACCCTTTGTTTTCCCAGGAGCAATTGTTCCGTATTCACTAACTCAGCGTTTGCTGCAACTTTATAGAACACAAGTACTGCAAATAACAAGAATCGACATTCGTGTGTGTCACACACTCCTATGTAACAGATAGAAGGAAACCTCAGTGATTGCATTAGTTCACAGTTACCCGGGGAAAGTAGGGTTATGGCTTGCGATTCTTTCCTGAGACACGCAGTGAGTATGTGCTGTGAGATGTGCTCACGTGGGTCCGCGAGGCACAGTTCTCATGTGCCCAAAGAAGTGTCCCTGCTCCCAAAGCACTTACAACGTGGTGGGTGATACAGACAATTAAATAGGAAACTATCGTAGAGTGCAAGTGTTAGTAAGGTCACGAGATGGGTAGATATCAGGCTTGGCTACACCAAAGGGACATCGCATCGGTCGCTTTGAAAAATGAAGAGAGCTGCTGAAAACACTGAAGGAAGGGCTGGGGGAGTAGGGAGGAGCAACCGTGAGACTGGAGGATTTAACACGGATTTACTTATGTCTGAATATGTTTAAGTTTTTCTACCACTAGGCTTCTAAAGTACAGCAAGTGTAGCTGTGATGGGAGGAAAAATTGATCTGGGCTTGTATCAAGAGCTATTCTATGAAATTTTTAAAAAATTCCTTCAGAGCATTATTAACATAAAAATAAGTGAGATGATAAGTGCAGAAGCACTTTGTGACTTTCAAAGGCTTCACTTCATCAGAATAGTTTCTTTAAAAATAGGCTTTATTTTTTTAGAACAGTTACAGATTTATTTAAAAAATTGAGACGATAGTGCCGAGAATTCCCATATACCCCACACCTAGCTTCCCTGCAATTGACGTCATAGATTAGGATGGCTCACTTAGGGCAATTAATAAACCAATATTGATATATTATTATTATCTAAGTCCATAACTTATTTAGGTTTCCTTCATTTTTACCTAATGTCCTTTTTCTCTTCCAGGATGCCACCCAGGATATCACATTATATTTAGTAGTCATGTCTCCTCAGCTCCTTTTGCCTGTGAAAGTTTCTCTGTGTTTCCTCGTTTTTGATGACCTTAACAGTTTTGAGAAGTACTGGTAAAGTACTCTGTAAGATGCCCCCAATATTGGAATTTATTTGATGTTTTTTTCTTATAATAAAATTGAGGTTATATGTTATTGGGAGAAAGGCAAAGGTGTTTTTATACATTTCTTAATGCAGTTAGAATTTTTTGTCACATCTGCATTCCATCCTGGGATGCCCTGACCTCCTAAGTAATTTTCTCTTAAATTGCCTACATTACGGTTCACTGTTTATGCCATAAAGTTCTGTGAGTTTTGACAAATGCATGATGTCATGTATCCACTAGTACAGCATCATACAGAAAAATTTCACTGCCCTAAAAATCCCTTATGTTCTTCTACCTATCCATCCCTCCTCTGACTTCCTTCTAACCGTGGGCAATACTTATCATTTTGCTATCTCTGTTATCTCTGTAGTTTTGTTTTTTGCAGAATGTCATGTAATTGAAATCATACAATATGTAGCCTTCACAGACTGACTTCTTTCACTTAGAACTATGCATTTAAGTTTCCTTCATGTTTTTTAATGGCTTGATTCCTCATTTCTTTTCATATCATTAAATAGCATTCCATTTTATGGATGTATAACAACTATTTATTGATTCACCTATTGAAAGACATCTTGGTTGCTTCTAGGATTTGGTTATTATGAATAAAGCTGCTATAAACATTTGTATTTAGGTTTTTGCACAGACATAAGTATTCAATTCATTTCAGTAAATACCCAAGAGCACGACTGCTAGATTGCATGGTAAGTCTATGTTTAGCTTTATAAAAAACTGACAAACTGTCTTCCAAAGTGGCTGTACCATTTCCCATTTGCACCAAACAATGAATGAAAGTTCCTATTACTTCACATGCTTGTCAGCACTCGCTATTGTTGGTTTTTCACATTTTCAGCATCCTAAAAGGTAGATAGTGGTATCCTATTGTTGTTTTAATGTGTATTTCTCTGAAGATATATGACGTGGAAAATCTTTTCATATGCTTATTTCCCATTTGTGTATCTTCTTTGGTAAGGTGTCTGTTTAGATCTTTTTTATTTTCATTTCTTAATTGGGCTGTTTATTTTCTTATTGTTGAGTTTTAAGAATTCTTTGTTTAGTTTGGATACAAGTCCTTTATTAGATGTCTGGTGTGCAAATATTTTCTCCCAAAATATGATTTGTCTTTTGACTTCTTAACAATGCCTTTTGTCGAGCAAAAAATTTATTTTAATAAAGTGTAATTTATCAATTTTTCTTTCATGAATTATAATTTTGGTGTTAAATCTAAAGAAACAGTGCCAAACCCAAAGTCATATAGATTTTCCCCTATGTTTTCTTCCAAAAGTTTCACAGTATTGATGTGAATATTTAAGCCTAGGACACATTTTGAGTTAATTTTTGTCAAAGGTTTAAGATCTTATTTTTATTTTTTGCATATGGACATCAACACCATTTATTCCAACACCACTTATTGAAAAGGCTTTTCCTTCTTCATTTAATTTCCCTTGCTCCTTTGTCAAAGACCAGTTGATGATATTCCTGTTGGTCTATTTCTGGGCTATTTTGTTCCACTCGTTCATTTGTCTATTCTATAAATAATACCATGCTGTCTTAATAAATAATTTTGTAATGTCTTGAAATAGGATAGTATCAGTCCTCCAACTTTGTTAATCATAAGTAGTATGTTCTCTATTCTGAATCTTTTGTCTTTCCACATAAACTTGTAAAGTAATTTTTCAATATCCAGAAACTAGCTCTGTGGGATTGCATTGAATCTGTACATCAAGTTGGGACAAACTGATGTCTTGACAATATTGAATCTTTCTACCCATGAATGTAGAAAATTGTGCCATCTATTTAGATTTTTAGTTTCTTTTATCAGAGTTTCATAATTTTCTACATACAGATTCTGCATATATTTTGTTATATTTATACATAAGAATTTCATTTTCTTTTGGTGCTATTGATATTGTGTTTTTAATTTCAAATTCAAATTATTTATTGCTGGTATATAGGAAAGGAATTAACTCTTTATGTATTAACCTTATTTCCTGTGACCTGGCCATAATCATTTATTAGTTGCAAGGGTTGTTTTGTCTGTTCTTTACCATTTTTTACATAGAGCAATCTGTGAATGAAGACAACTTTATTTCTTCCTTCCTAATCTATATACCTTTTATCGTCTTTTCTTGTCTTTTTATGCTGTCTAGAACTTCTGATGTGATATCAAATAGGAGTGGTGAGAGAAGACTGAAAATAATGACTTTAATTATTTGTAGCTCCAAGATCCAGAATCACCCCCAGATTTAAATTTTAAAGAATATCTTTTAAACACATTTATTTTAATAAGGGCTTTACAGTTGTTCATCACTCAACATAACTATATTTCATTTCTTACATTTGTAATAAAACCTTGTTACAAATATTAATAATTCTGAAATATTTTTTTTTTCTTTTCTTTGGTGAAATCGTTTTCTAACTGTGAACTTCCAGGAAAATGCTTTAGTTTTCCCTGTAAGTCTATTCTATGCTGAATGTTTCTCAAATAACTATTAATTTTGCCCAGGTCTCTGTCAGATCTGTCGATAAAGTGATTTATTACTAGATGGTATGCATGTGACTGGCGTATGCTACAACATGGATGAACCTTGAGAACATTATGGTAAGTGAAATATCAGTCAGTCATAAGAAGACAAATACCGTATGATTCCACTTATATTAGGTCCTTAGAGTAATCAAAATCACAGAGACAGAAAGTACAAGGAGCTGGACTGGGGGAAGAAGGGGGCATTATTGTTCAATGGGTATAGAGTTTGAGTTTTACAAGATGAAAAGAGTTATGGAGATGGATGATGGTGACGGCTGCACAACAATATGAATGTATTCGATACCACTGTGCTGACACTTAGAATGGTTAAAATCATTATAAATAGTTATAGAAAATGGTTATATGTATGTTGCCACAATAAAAAATTTGAAAATCATATACAACATTCTTAATCAAGGGCATAATATCAGTATACTGATTAAAAACTTCAATCAAAAACAAATTTTTTGGACATTCTATTTAAATTACACATGAGAAATAAAAATCAATAAAAATCTGGTTATACATGAATTGGAAGAGCATCTGACATACAGTTCTTTCTTGTTAGTCTGTGGCTTTATATGTTAAAAATGGATGCATCAGTTGCCATGGAAAATTGGCTCTGCTGAATCCTGGAGCCTGGTATATAAGGATTTGATGAAACCCTGTAATTTTAAAATGAACAGGCATATTTTACAGTCATTCACCTAATGCAGGGTTGGATTCTTGGATGTACAGCCATCCCATTCCACACAAAAGATCAGATATTTGGGTTCAAGAAACACTAACTATCCATGAAATCACAGACTTAATTTTTAATATCAGAAATCTAGAATTCTAACATTTTAAGGGCATATAAAATATTGAGCAAGAAGTTAAAAAAATTATCTAGGTCTTTTTTCCAGAGACTGATTTTGTAAGAAGACCTATCATTCCTTTCATAAAAATATAGTGCTTTCTCTTCTTTTACATCATAGATTATAAAGTATAGTTTTAAATCTCTTTCAATGCCATGAGGCACATTGCGTATATCCACGGCTATATAACTAAGGTAACTTTTTAAGTTTTTTTGGTCATTTGAATTCATTTATATTCATCTCAATATTGAAGAGTGTAATGAATGCATGGTATTCATGTTGATGACATATACTCCATAAAAGTTTAATTGTCATTCTGCATTAATTAAGCCTGAATTAATGAACACTTTCAAAGTTTTGCAACAGTTGAATCACCAGTTCCCACTAAGCATGACTGAAGCAGAATTAGCTCATTCTGAATGCTAAAACCATCCACAGAGCAAAAAAAAAAAAAAAAGAAGCAAGAAGAGAGATACACGGAACCTCGGTCAATTATAATATTGAATAAGCTGAGTGCATTGGCAGAAATGCCGAATTCCAGGTAGAATTTAAATTTAACATCAATATTCTTTGCTTTAAATTTTGTTGTTAATGGATTTTTTTTCTTTGGCAATTTTTATCATAATGTATAAAGTTTTGAACACTGGAAAGTAAAACTTGCCTACGTTACACCATGTTGGGCGTGGTATCTGCATTCAGGGCTCAGTTTCTGACTATAGAGGTGGTGGGTGGGTGGGATCTAGGGAGAACCTATACTATATGCTAATATCTCCTTCCTGTTTAAGTCCAGGGCTAATCCTTAAAAAGAAACATGGTACCCCCTTTATAAAGGTGTGAAAGTTGAGATTTAAAGAGATGCAGTCAGTCATCCAAGTTTCCAAAGGTAGAACCAGGAAGCAAATGTAAAATGTCTGATTCTAAATTTAATCTCCCCCTTTCCACTGCATAACTAATGCTGCCTTTGAATAGCATGAAAAGAAGAAGTGAGAATTGAAATCATCCTTACAGCCTACTGTCTACCTAACATGACTTTGCTATTCTACTGTCCTCACCAACAAAAATTTAGTATTCCAGGAAACTCTTACCAGAAAGATAAATGTTGCAAATTACTTTATTGCTCATTGCAGGAACTTCAAGTCCTCTATAGAAAGCATTTAACAACAGTTTACACTTTAAGATCCTGTGAAACTTTGCATCAAAATCCTCCTTTTTCTGTGTCTCCCAATTCTTAACTCATAATCATGATTTTTCCCAGTCCTAACCAAGCATGCCTTCCCCTTCCCCAATTCCACATTGAAAGACCTGTCTTGCACCAGACTTCAGAATCTCAATAAATATTTCAAAATTGTTTTTCCGTCTTCTGAGATGTCACTAAGATTCTTGAGGTAGCACTCTCCCTTACCACAGCAAGTAATAAACACCTTTGTCTTATCATCAGGTTATTTTAGGGAAATATTTGGGGGAGACAGCTTTTGACAGATAGGAGAAGTTGGCTTGGATTGAATAAAATATGAGTTGATTTCAGAATATGAATTTGAGTTGCAGGTGGAGCCCAGAGATAGAAATGGCTATTTGTCTTTGAATAATAGCTCAAAAATCATCCTCTCTTGGAGCTTCTTCTAATCCCCTACTGCAAATCTGAAATTAATATGTGTGAAATCAGAGAATCATGTGCATATCTTATCATATCACTTTACAAAAAAATCTGTGTACCACATGGAGCATATATGAAACAAAAAAGTAAAATCAAACCTCATTGCTCCTGCCCAAGTTCTGAACTGGAACATCACCATGGGCAATAAAGCTACCTGAAGGCTCCTGCTCCATGTCGCTCTACTGCCTCTCCCAGTCCCTGCAGATAACACTGTTTTGCAACTCACAGTTACTTTTTTCAAAATAAATGTTAAAATAGTTTTATCAGATATCTATGTCTGCCTATGCTTTTTAACTAATTTTTAGTCTTCCAAAAATGAAATCACGTTTCCTCTTTCCTTTATGCCAAATGTGATGCTTCCAAGATTTGCCTCTGTGCAGATAGCTATAGAACTTTCGTTTTTACTGGTTGTTTTGTTTTGTTTTGTTTTGCTTTGTTTTGTTTTGTTTTGTTTTAGGAAGGCAACTTGAAGGACCTTTGAGAGGCCCCCGGCGACACTCCACACCCCTTCCCATATCTTGCCCAATGCATCTCTTCATATGTATCATTTGTAATATCCTTTATAATAAACCAGTAAACGTGTTTCCCCGAATTCTGTGGGCTGTTCTAGCAAATTAAATCCAAGGAGGGGACCGTTGTAACACCACCTTATAACCAGTCAGTCAGAAGCACAGGTAAAACAACCTGTGGCTTGCTATTGGCATCAGAAGTGGGGGGGCAGTCTTGTGGGACTGAACCCTCAAGCTGAAGGATCCGATGCTATCTCCAGGCAGTTAGTGTCAGAATTGGACTGGAGAACACCCGGCTGGTGTCCACTGTAGACTTGCTTGCTCGCTTGTTGATGGGGGAAAATCCTCACACATTTGGTCACGAAAGTCTTCTATGTTCATGACTGTGGTATGAGAGCAGAGGAAAAATAGGTTGTGTTTTTTCCACTCAGACCCTTCATGCAAGGTCAGGAAAGGGAAGACTGAGGAAAAGGAGCTCTGTCACCTTGCTTGTACTCTGATGGGGAGAGGAGGCTGTGGGCTGACTGCTGGAAAGGGAAAGTGCCGTGGGCCAGAGGAGATCCCCGGCTCTGTGCTAGCAGGCTGAGACCCGTGGAGAAAGCCACCTGTGAGGACTGAGAAAATGCCTGCAAAGTACCAGTGTCTCACTGCTTCCTCTTCGGGCTCTCTGTAGTTCCCTTCTATTATCCCTAACTCATATAAAAGTCTATTACTGGCAAGAGCCTGTGTTTGTAGGGCTGCGGCATACGAAATAGGAGAGGCAGTCACCATCCCTAGCGTAAAGCTATGTGGAGACGGGACAGCAGCTACAAGAGGGAAGAAAGATGATGTTCCAGGATAGAGAAATTAACACTAAGAAGGAATTTGGAGCAAGTGCTGTAAGGGTATAGGAAAGAGCCCTGGGATTGCTCAAAAATGGGGGCAAGGGTATCACTGAACATCTTGCAGTATGTGGGATAAGGGCCAACGCCGTTTTGTCTAGAGACTGAAGGACAGTGTAAGCCCTCACAAGGCTAGGGAAATTAGGGACTGACAATTACACATCGAATTTAATCACTGGGCTTTCCATCTTTCCCACAGAAACTCAAAGGACTAGTTTAGGTTTTCCCTCTCCTTAAGTCTTTATATTGAATGAATGAATAAATGAGAGAGACAAATAAATAACTTTTGGAGCAGAAATAAAGACTCCAGAAAGATCAAAGTGGGAGACCCTGATACAGAGGTCATCTACCTGGAATTTAAAATGGAGTTGCCGATTAAAGAGACGGGTTATATAAAAAGAAGAGGAAGGAAGTTTTCAAGTTGGGAAACAATCCTATCAGGATCAGGAAATAAAAGAGCCGTTGC
Source organism: Avahi laniger (assembly GCA_963575035.1). Classification (NCBI taxonomy): domain Eukaryota; kingdom Metazoa; phylum Chordata; class Mammalia; order Primates; family Indriidae; genus Avahi; species Avahi laniger. The sequence continues at coordinate 53,662 of CAUYSK010115644.1, forward strand.
TCTGCATTTCATGTACAAAAATCCATCCGTTCTACTGATTTCACCATTCAGGCTGACACTTGCCTTAACCTCTGACTTGTGCAGTCTGTTTGCATCAAGAATTTTTCTCCACTGAACAGATTTCCTTGGTTGCCAGGGTAAGACAGAGAAGAAATATTTGAATCCAGGTGGAGCTATTAACCATCTATTATAATCATGGTGCCTTTATAGAGTCTTCCTGTGAATAAGCCGGCAGGTTACTAGTTCCAAATACGGTTTATGTTTCCTTGAAGAATTTTTATTTCAATTTTGTTCTTATGTCTTGTAGTCTCTAGGCTTTCCTCTCCTATTTATTAACTTTGATTCTTCAAAGAAAATATAAGATACAATCTCCTTGATCATTCTACTGGGCCAAAGCTCAATTTCAAATGGAATATTCAAAATTGGAGATACATTAGAGAAATAATTATACATTATGAAGAATAAACTCTCTTGATCTCTGAAAAAACAAATATTCACCTCCTAAAGGAAAAAAATCACTGGAATATTCTCTAGAATATAATAAGATTAAAACTTGTATTCAAACGTAGTACAGAAGAAATTTAGGGCCTTGCTCTTTCAGTGTGGTCTCTGGGCCCACAGCACTGGCATCATCTGGGAGCTTGCTAGACATGCAGACTCCCAGACCCTACTCAGATTTAATGAATCTTCATCTATAAAATTCCCAGGTTATTAACATGCACACATATTTTAAGGAGCATTGTTCCAGAGCACTGAAGAAAAACCTCAGGGCATATCTTGGGGATGGTGATGATCTCTGGAAGGTCCAAGGCAGAGGTGGATCCTTCAGCTCTCTCCTATCCCTTCACCACCGGAGCATTTTGGCTTTTGTCTGTATTTTTTATGTAATAGGATCCTATGTCAAACTTTAAAAATGTAATCTGTTGCTTAGAGAAAGCTTGAAAACCATTTTTCCATGTAGCAAACAGAACTTTCTTGAGTCCAAAAGTATCCTAGAGTATTTCCCAACCTGTAGGTTAAGACTACTGGTGGATAGATCCATACACATAGGTGTAAACACGCAAACACACACACACACACACACACACCTGCTTTGTCTGGAGCCTTGATTCTCATTTAATTCTTAATTTTTAAAATATATGTAGATGCCATTAAGTTAATGAAGCAGACTCATTTAGAAGTGGAAATTTTTAAAAAGAAGAAAAAGGATAGCTAATAAAAGAGTAATAGTGGTCAGCAAATGAAGAAACAAGGAAGAATATTAACTCAAATCTAAATCATAGCAACTAAAAAAAGGGCAGTTTTCCATCAGCAGTGGCAGATATTAGAAGAGAAGCATGAAAAAATGTGTGCTAGGAGATATTACAACGTGACTTCCATGCACTTCTTTAGCTGTCAGTTTATTTGTCTGTCACAGGAAGCAGAGTGTAGTGGGTTATGTCATTTTATAACCATAATAATGTTCTGAGCCAAACCAGCTGCCTCAGTCTGTTGTGTGACCTCAAATGCAACAGATGAGGACTGAGGCAGGAACATTGGATTTGGCAATTAGGTGGCTATTGGTAACCGTGGAGAGGGCAGCTCTAATTGAATAACAAGGATGAATTCCAAACTGCCAGGGGGTGAGAAAGAGAAGCTAGCAGAATGGAAAATTCAGATATGTTTTTACTCTAACAAAAATTTTACATGAGAAAAAAAGTAGTTTGATGAGATAGCAGGTTTAGGGATAATTTTTTTAAGACGGTATTAATAGAATGCTAAGCAAATTTGTAAATTGAGGGAAACAAAAGTAGAGAAAAGGATTAAAGAGGGAAGCTTCATTGACATAGATGGAAAGAATGGGATCATTTCTGCTCTATTCTATCTATGCCAATAATTTTATTATGAAAAATTTTAAACATATAATGAAGTTGAAAAAATTTTTCAGTGAATACCTATATACCATTGCCACTACCATTGACATTTAACTGTATTTGTTCTGTCACATGCCTGTCTATCCTCTTACCACTCAGTCCTTCCATTAATACATCTTTTTTTGATGTATTGTGACGTAAATTGCTTCCCACTAAAAACTTTGTCATGAATTTCACCAACTGAAGTTCAATATGTGTTTACAATAATTTTTTTCTTTTGAGGTAAGATATAATGAAATGCAAAATCTCATGTGTACGTTTTACTAAGTTTTGACAAAGGCACATGTCTCTATAACCCAAATCCAGATCAAGTATAGAACCTCCCCATCACTCCAAGAAATCCCTTCAGCTCCATTCCCAGTCAATGCACAACCACACAGCTCCAGAGTCAGCCACTGTTCTGATGTTTTCCCATGTAGATTACATTTGTCTGTTCTAGGACTTCATAAAAATGAGTTAGTACAATAAACATTTATTTGCATAAGGCTTCTTTCACTCAGTAAAATGTTTTCAAGGGTCGTTCATATTTCTGGGTATATCAATGGTACATTTCTCCTTACTGTTTAGTAGTACTCCATTCTTGATCCATTGCCCCAGTGGTGGACACATGGTACACCTAAAGCTGTTTTGAACATTCTTGTACAAGTCTTTTTGGGAATATATTTTCATGTATCTTGAGTAAATACTTTGGAGCACAATTACTGGGTTTTAGACTAGTCGTATGTTAAAAGAATTGGACATACATTTTCCCAAAGTACTTGTACCATTTTACACTCACATCAATAATGTGTGAGAGTTCTTTTTTCTCCAAATCATCTACAACATTTGATATCTTGCATCTTGCCATTCTGCTGGATGTGTAGTAATATCCCATTGTGTTGATATGTAGTTTGGGGGGTTTGTTTATTTTATTTTTTGGTATCAGAAGATAATCTCCCATAGCACTCATATTATAGCCCTTTGAAAAGAAGATTGTAATTGCTAGTTTTTGTTTGTTTTCTCACCTAGAATGAACTTCTTACAGATAAGGGTCATATTGTATATTATTCCTTATTTTTTTACTAGTATTTAGCCCAGTGATTGTGTTCAATAAATGCTTATTTAATTGAATTGAATCAAACATGTTCCTGCTGGCAATCTATCAGTGAAGAAGTCAGCATGGAAGCTTCTCCCTCCCCCTTCTCTTCTGTTTTTAGAGAATCAGTTTGCCAGTGGCAGTGCAAATACAGAAAAGAATGACAGAGTCGCAGTAGGAAAAAACAGCATGTTATGTTCCAAATGAAGGCAGATAGGGGTTGGGGAGTCTACTCTGTGTAATATTTAGATATATATTTCAGGGTAAAAACTTGCCTCTGAGTTGTAAGTTTTAAGTGGTTTTTATCAATTATATTTCAACCATCTGGACCTTTGCTAATAGATACCACAGACAACTACAGAAAGTAAAACATAACTTCCAGGGATAACAAAGGCCATTTTATTTTCTTAAAAAAAACATGAAGCTGAAGGCTAAAGGCTGCTTTCTTTGTATACAGTAATCCCCAAGAAACGTGATAAAATTCTTGAAGCATATTATTGCTCTGGTGACATACCAAAAAAAAAAAGCAAACAGCAGCACAGCTTTGGGTCTCAGAAGCATCAGAAAATAGTCATATACCATGCCTCAGAATTTACTCATATAGGGCTGGAACATTATTTGTCAATTTGCTTCCAAGAACACATGGATGAAAAGCAAACCTTACAAAAGATATAAAGATGATAAGGGTAGAATGATTTGTAAAATTATGATAAATCATGAATTTTTTTTCTGGTAACAATGGAATACATGGTGTGTCAGAAACATCTTCAAGAAAAAAGGTTATTGTATGCTTTTTCCATAAACACTTCTAGTCTACTTTATACTAGCACAGTATTTGTCAAACACTTACTAGATACTAGTATACAGCCATATACCAAGATCTGTTAAATGCCTTTCAACATAAAATGTCTGAGAATGAAGCAATTCTGCTTGTCAGAGTTCATTTGACGTTTCTTTTCATTCCTTTGCTAAAATCTTTTTTAAAAGTAGCAACATAATCAGGAGAGGGGGAAATTGAATAATGAAAAAATATTGAATGCCTACCATGGTAAAGTCTGCTAATTGTCCACAAAAAAAAAATTTTTTTTCTTTTGTTTTTCTGGAATGGACTTTAGGAGACTGTTGGTGAGACATGGGTTTTATTTTGCATAGCCTTCCTTGCATCCAACATAAACATATTGATTCTCAACAGAGGAATGTGAACAAAAGCAATATGTATTACCTCCAGGCCAAGACTTTTACGAAGAAAACAAGGTTTCTCTATTGTATTTATTTCCTCAGATTTGAGTGTAAACGAATCCAAGGCACTAGGATAATAAAGCTACAGGGTAGAAGCAGCAAAGTCCCTGAATCTCACCCAGAGGAAAAGTGGCCTCCTTACCAGGAATACCCACATTAGACTGTTAAATGAGTGATAGCTTTTATTTACTTAAGCAACAGAAGTTTCACCATTCACAAAACTAAGGCCCAGTGACCTCAGTAACTCCTGTAACTTAACCAAGTCACACAGCTAAAAGAAAAATCAAAGGCTAGGATTTTAACCGAGGTCTGCCTGGTTCCCAAATCCAAACTACAAATCTACCCCATACATACATGTAAGTCATAACAAACTTTTCAGAAGTACAAGGAAAGAGATAATTAAATCCAAACTTGCTAATTTTATAAAAGAAAACTGTAAATGATTAACTGAGTTCACATTGGTCTCCAAGCAACAAATTTTGGAAAATAGATCCAATGGTCTTTTTACCATACCATAATATGGAAATGAGCAATAGTTATTAAAAGAATGCTCAATTCATAATATATATCAATTAATGAAGAAAGCAATTCTTATTATGTTAGAATTTATTCTTCCTTTATTACAAAAGATATGCCATTGTTTACTTATATAGGACAAGAATTGTGGGTGTCACTGTCTCTGCTTGTTTATCTCATGTGTCTTCTGTTTTGTGTATTTGTAAGCCTTTTACTCATTGCAATCAGTTACATTTTTGCCACTATGTTTTCATTATGGCATGCATAAAATACTGGAGAGTAAAACAAAGCTCTTCAACCTAGAATCATAAATTGTAGGCATTAGGAAAAATCTTAGAGTCCTTATACTGTAAAATTCTTACTTCAGAGACAAGGAAACTGAGGCTTAAAGTATTCAAATAATTTTCCCAAATGTACAAAACTAATCATTATTAAAGTTGACACTAGACTGCAGATGATATCTTCCCTTTCTTCCCCACCTTGCAGCCTTAGACATGAAATAAAATACTAACTGTAGGACTTTTATGGTAACATGCATACATTGCAGTCAAAATCAAGAAGTCACAGAAATTAAGAAAAGTAATAGAGCAGCACTATTCAATTTGGATATTCTTCATGGTAAGGAGGAAGCCATGGTACTCAAAGACAGTATGAGAAAATAATTATGTGAAATTGACATTTATAGTCACTAATAAATGTTTAGTGGAAAACTAGTTACATTACTCAAATTCCAAATAACAGCTATCTCTATTACGCGCATAATTCTGTTGTGGTTAGAGTCTTTTCAGAGGTACCAAAAGAAGGCTTTGTTCTAGCTACAAGAAAGTAGATATAAACATCATTATTTTACTTCTTTCCTAACACAATTCCCATGACGTATCATCAAAAAATGCTATGTCAGAGAGAACAAAACCTCCCACAAGACTTTTGCTCACTGAGCAATTACCAAAAAAGTGGTAGAAGCTATGCACAACATTTGTTTCCAATTCCAATTTAAGGAACCACAATGTGAAATCATAAATCACGAGTCTCTGTAACCATCTTGCTGGATGAACACCAGCATGACAAACCCTGGAGTGCTCAATTAGCCCAAAGCTTTGGCTGCTCTGGAGTCACATCAGTCACCCAACCATGGGTATTTGATGGTGAAAGTCTTTCCAGGGGATTCTGAATACTCCATTGCTAAACAATATTGCCAACAGTAAAACAAAAGCATTTGGTCTTTCAGAAAGAAAATAAACATTTTCATACTGTTCTTGAAAGCCTGACAAAGACAATAAAACCGAGGCAATCAGTTGGGTGTGGTGGCCCATGCCTGTAATCCCAGCACTTTGGGAAGTCAATTTAGGAGAATTCCTTGAGGCCAGGAGTTTGAGACCAGCCTGGGCAACATAGTGAGACCCCATCTTTACAAAAAATAAGAAAAAATTAGCTGGGTGTGGTGCATGCATGAATGTAGTCCAAGCTATTCAGAAGTCTGAGACAGGAGGATTCCTTGAGTACAGGAGTTCGAGGCTGCAGTGAGCTGTGATTGCACCACTGCACTTCAGCCTGGACAACAGAGCAGGATCCTGTCTCTTAAGAGACAGAGAGAGACAGAAAGAGAGAGAGTGAGAGAGGGAGTGAGGAAGGAGGGAGGAAGGAAGGAAGAGAAAGAAAGAAATTGAGGCAATCATGAAAGCTCTCTGGTTGGGGATGGAAGGTAGGGTAGGAGAGAGACAAAGAAAAGTGAACTATAAAACTGATTATCACAATCAGGCTTATCTTTCTTATCAGTTCTCTGACTTTGGTGGACCTAAGGGCAAGTGTTGAAAGGTACTGAAGTTTGGTGTGTTTTGTTTAAGAACAGAGAGAAAGTAAATACAAAAAGGCTTAATCATGGATTTAATTAAGACTATGGAAAGTCCAGCTGAGCTGGGAAGGGGGATCCTTAATTAAACTAAGGTCTCTAATTTTACAAAGCCATGATGTGAGAATTTGATGGAGAGGGGTCATATCCAAAATACTGAGATCAGATGATTTGTTTGTGTTCTAAGGTGTACGAGGTGAGGAATCATTACCACTTTACTTTTCTTTATACTGTATTTATGGAGAAGAAAGTTATTTTGGGGTAATAACTGAAACCAGAAACTTTCGACTTGGGTCTAAGGGAGCCCTTAACTCTACCAGCTTCCTAAAGGACAAAGGTTTTGCATAGAAGTGCAGCACCTCCTGAGTGTTCAGCAGTTACTGATTCTGGAAGAGACAATCGGGAAAACTTGCCTTATCCTATTTTCTCATTTTTAGTTACCCAGATTTAGTTACTTTCCTCAGTAGACCCTTCTGCTATTCCACTGCTCTATGTCTCTACTATACAACACTCTTAGTACCCCCAACACAGCTCTTTGTCCTGTAGAGCTATAGAGTCCAACGCTCTCTACTTCCACAGACACAGCTCTGACATTCAGATTACAGTTACTTTGCTCCACTTACATGTGATAGCTGGGTCTTTTAGTGGGGGGAAGGCAATTGTTGCACAGGAGAGGTATCTGAAGCTTCAAAATTATTACAGCCTTTAGACACTTGAGTGTACTGCCAATTACTATAAAAGGAGCAGATGTGAGGGTTACTAAAACTTTAGAAACAATGCCTTGCCTATAAACTTAGCAATGAAAAGTGGTCTACCCAGATGTTTGGCTTCCAGTGGCCATTTCAACACTTTGGATTAAGTCGATGCTGGCTACCTACATAGCCACAGACAGGCCTGACTACTAACCCAGATTGTGACACTGAGTAGGAGTGGCAATGGGGAAGCACCTGCAAGTTATCAGTAAGTTTCTTGCCTCCGTTAACTAGACATCCAGCCTTTTTTAAAAGGAAGACTTTAAGAACTCTCTAGTCTCCTCAACTGTACTACACACAGCACCCAGTGGAAGAAAAAAATGAAAACAAAATGATAGGAAATACATTCAATACATCAGTTTGCCCATGAAGTAACGTAGTGTGAATTGGGCACTTTACAATTATAATTGTCCTTATGAGACGTGATTCTGTGGACGAGAGGATAGACGGTGGCTGACGTTCGCTGGTTAAATGCCTCAGTTAACGCAACAGGATGCTTGCTTTCATCTGAGCATCACGGATTGTTGTGATGCAACATGACGCTGGAACACAGATGTCAGGCAAATTATGCCTTTTAGGTCTGGCCTAGACCTTTCTATGTTACTTGGAAATGTGGGGTGATTTTCCATTCCAAATTGGCTATGGCAAAGCAGAGAGGATTCTGAAGGAGGCATCTTTGCAAGAAGAGTGTCTCTCACGATTTAATTTCCATAGCAATTTAAGGAAATGGTGTGGGGGCGGGGACAGGCAGAGAGACGGCAGAATAATTGCTCAGATCTGACAGTGTGAGAAAGCTGAGCAGTTTCATGTGCATAATATTAACCTCCACACATTTCCAAAATGGCCTCTTTATTCGGCGAAAATATTCTCAGCATCTATGAATAGTTACTTTGAAACTGAGTGGCATCATGACAGGTCAGAAAATGCCACAGGGCATAACAATATATATTTTTTCAAACTCAATCTGAAGTTTCTTGTAACATCAAGTAAGGCAGTTTTAAAATAAATACTGACATCTCTCAAAGATTATAAATTTGTGGTTACTTCTGTCTTCTGCTTTATTAGAAATTCAAAGTGGCAATAGTCAAAATAAGATCAGACTATGCCGTTACATTAAGATGAATTTCTTTAAACTAAAACATGGAATTTAAACATATAAAAAATGGTAAGAATTTAATCATTAGACAGAATTCAGCCTTCTACAAAGTAGTCTGTGTTTATAAAGATAGCTCTATGCATTACACAGGAAATACAAGGTAAAAAATATTTCAAATAGTAATAATGAGGCTAGGTGAAGAAGTGACTAAAGCATTACCTTTGAAATCAGATACAGGGGACGTTGGTCTCAGTCCTGCCACTCACCAACGACGAGAATTGGATGACTCACTTAGCCTCTTGGGATCTCCAATTCCTTGCCTGCAGCAGCAGTAATAATACCGCTTTATAGGATTACCATGAAAACCAGTTTCAACACAAGTGAGGCTGCTCTCACAGGACCAGGTTATAGAATACACTCAATAAATGCTTCTTATTATTTATTATCATCCATAAATAATCACATGCTTTTCTCCATTTTTGTCTACTCTGTATGATTAGATAGCAAGATTACAATTTGTCGCTACTATTTTCTCAATTATTAAAAAATATTTAGTGAACTTTAGGTGAAATGATGTTAACCAAATACAATGTTTAGTTAACTTGGTAACATAGTTGTTGACTCACTGACTCTTTATGTGCTATAAACACAACCTGAACCTTTCTCAGTATAGCAGATCAAAACTTAAATTAAAATTAGACAGTAAAAAAAGGTATTAAGTACATTATTAAATGCATATTGATTGAATGAACCAAAACAATTTTAAAATGTAGATTCTAAAAAATAGGCTTTTAAATCTTTAAGAAGATAAAATTTTAGCTATAATGACTTTTTAATTTGAGGGGGAAGAAAATCAAACTCAACTTGGATCACTGCACTCCTCTAATTCAATAGCTATAGTCTCTCCATAGCATATGAAAAAAGGGTCCAAATTCTTACCTGGACATTTAAATCTATCCTTAACTTTGTCCCAGTGTCCTTTCTGCCACTATTCTCCATACATCCTACATATACCAACATATTACTCAAAACGAGCTCCTCATTTTACACACATCACAATGTAAGACCTCTATGGATGTAGTCACGGTGTTTAGAGTTTTTCCAAATCTTTCCCATTCTCATGCCCTCTCCACATGTCTGAATCACATAAATTCCTAAAATATCAGTGCAAATACCACATTTTCCTCAAATCCATCCCAAGTTCACATCTTTTCTCTGAACTCTTATAAATTCCTTTTCTCTCTTTTAATGGATTATGATTAGAAATATCTCTTTTCTTTGTATTCTTTGTGTTTATTTGTGTCTTTCTACTAGATTACGAAATGCTTAAGAGCAGAAACTGTGTGGTTCATCTTGATGTGAATAGGCAGGAAGATAAATTTATTTATTTATTTTGAGACAGAGTCTTGCTCTGTCGCCCCCACTAGAGTGCAGTGCTGTCATCACAGCTCACTGCAGCCTCAAATTCCTGGGCTCAAATATCCTCCTACCTCAACCTCCCCAAGGAGCTGGGACTGCAGGTGCACACCACCACGCCCAGCTACTTTTTTTCTATTTTTGGTAGAGATGTGGTCTCACTCTTGCTCAGACTGGTCTTGAACTCCTAACCTCAAGTGATCCTCCCTCCTTAGCCTCCCAGACTGCTGGGGTTATAGGTCTGAGCCACTGTGCCTGGCCACGGAAGATAAATTTAACAGGTACAGATTTTAGAAAAAGATCGTAACAGTTTGGACACACATCATTTCAGTGACGATTTTGTGACGTTTAACGAATTACAGTTTCTCTCTTAGCCTTATCTTCTTTGCAAAAAAAGTTGAACATTAAAAAGAAAATAAGTAAATGTATCCTTTCTTGACACAAAAGTGGTGATGGTGGGGGGGAAAAGCCAATCTTGCCAGATTTGAAAGTGTTTAATGGTAAAAACTATCAAAGAGCTATGTCTTATTTTGATTTTTTGCCAAACCTGCTTTTCAGAAAACCAAAGGGAAAAGTTGAAAACTACTTGCCAAAAAGGAGAAGAGCTTTGGAGTGGCAGACAAGAAATTTTGGTGACAGTGGCCCTGGCTCTACTACTTACTGGCTGGGCAACCTCAAATCCTTCGCCATTTGAGACCTCACCTTCCACTTCCCCAGGATGAGGTGGGGGGACCAGAGGTATTAAGTTCTTACAGGTTTTTCTCCCTCTGTGGTACCAACAATATTCCAGTTCAAACTGTAGACAAAGCACAAGAACCACGAAGCAAGCAGAAATGCCCAACTCACACTTCAAGGTCACAAGACTGCAATGTAGACCGTTCCATGGAACAGGACATCAAAAGCTCAGATGTCAGCTCCACAACAAAGCTTTCCTTAAAGCCACTATCTAGCCCAAGGTAGAGTTCCCCTTCTGCTCAGAGCTAACTTTCCTTTGTTCTTCTTCTGTAGTCCTTATCATCTTGTATTTTCATTATCTATCTAATGTGTTTGTCTCCTCTCACAGTTTATGGTCTCCTCGAGGGTATGGATCATATGTATTAGTATTTTCATCACCACATACAGCCCTGGGCTCAATGTTTCATTATGAATGAGTGAGTGAATGAATGAATGAATAAAAACTTAGAAGAAACAAAAAAGTTATTAAAGCCAAAAAAAAACAGAATTTTATACAATTTTATGTAAGCCCAACAACTTTTGCCTGGTTGTTTCATTCCTCAGTATGCACCCATAATTCTGTTTGAATGGCGGAAATTGCTATGTTCAAACTACTTCAGTTTTGGATTTTCTTGTCTCATTGTTAGTGAGCTGTGAGATATAGGAGGAAACAGGCACCAGTTTCCGCTGCATCCTCAGCTTGCTCTTCCCAAGTCGTGATTTATCTCACTGCAGGCTAATTTTGCTGTCTCGCTTTCTGATATTTTCATGTTTAGGCTTTTATAATAACGAACATTGATCTTTCCATTTAAGAAAGTGTTCTGCACATCACACCACTGAAAAAGCCTTGTTAACGACTTCTCATCCGTGTAAATGACAAACTATTTCCCAACAACAGAAGGAATTGTCCCGGTGTATTTGGATAGGAAGGTGACAGCTGCTCAACTGTGGGTGACTCAATATCAAATATCAAAATAAATTCAATCTTAAAAAAACCAAATTGTGCATATCTAGCTAAATTCCGGTAACTATATAATGCCTGACGAATTTCAATAAATTAGTAGATGATGTCCATTAAAAGTTTATTTCCAAGATGTCATTCATTTTAACGAACTGATGTGTACTATTATCAACTGACAGGTCTTAAAAGTAGTTGCAAAAGTAATTATTCTTCAAAACCAAAGAGTAAAGATGAGCACAACTTTGTTTACCCAGCAATTTGGATGTGAAAACAGTTGTTAATGAGGATGTTGGTAGCAGTCTGAAATGTCAGTTCTTGGTGTGCTCCTGGCCGAAGAATGACCAGACACACCAAAGTAAGGCAAGCATGAAAATGAGGTTTATTGAGGAGAGAAAGATAGGATTATAGAGCAAGAGCAAGGTATAGGTTTACAGAGCAAGATGCATACGTCACAGATGACAACTGGACCCATCGTCATAGCAAAAGAGGACAAAAAATAGGTTTGGTTATGGTCTGGTTCTTGTTTCATAGTGGCTGGATAGGGACCTCCCCGTGGCTCAGGCATCACCATGGAACCACTGTGATGGGACAGTTGGGAGTTATGTTACCTGAGTCTTACTACATGTGCGGATCTCCCGTGAGCCTCTCTGAAAGCCCGTGAGAGAGGAGGTGGTGAACCACATGGCACCCACTTTCATCCCCAGGAGACCTGGAATCCCTCACTAGCTACCTAACAAGGGCATTTTGGGGGCTTGTAATTGCCATAAGGAATAAACTTTCTAAAAAAAAAAATTCTAATCATCTTACACATATTAGTTCAATTAATTCTCACAACCACCTATGAAATAGGAATTATTATTCTCATTCTAAAGATGAAGAAACTGACAGGCAAAGAAGATAATTTTTCCCATCAAGTCACATAGCTAGGAGACTGTGGAGCTATTACTAATGGGCATTAACTGACATTTGTTGAAAAGGGAGTTGCCAGTCTAGCCTTCTGCGTGTTGCCACTTGTGCACTTGGGCTCCCCTAGGCAAGCTCCCCTCCACCCACCATATGCGAGCAGACAGCCTTCCCACAGCCTGATCAAAACCCACTCGAATATTACTTATTTGTACTGCAAACATTCTACAGGGACACCTCTCAGGGTATTTGCATTCTCAAGAAAAAGTACTTGGACATATCAGCCTAGGGTTAAATATTAACAAAAAAGGTAGGAAAGACCATCCATTATGGTCTACGAAAGAGGGACGTTTCTAGGGCTTCTGAGGCCACATGCACTGTCTGGATTCTTATCTTGGCGTTCAGCTGACCTAGCACCCCAGCCATCACTGCGTCACACCCCACAATCAGGGAACAGTGGTATAGTCAAAGACAAAGCCTATTATTGAGAGATCATTAAAACAATAACGAGTAGTATTGTTCATGCATCTGGTTTATTAGCAGAAGCCTCTGTCTAGCCCGCAAGTGGCTACATGAGGACAGGGCATGGGAGTGTATGCAAAGGTGATTCCTGATCCAGAGTGCACGTAATTAACAAGAGCTCCTGCTGGTGGGGTGAACACTCAGTGCAGACCCCATACCTGGTATTTTTCTTAAAACAACTCTAAGCCCCAAAGGGTTTAATTAATTTACCTAAGAACCCACAGCTAGTTTTAAAAGGCATTTAAAACAGAGCTCCATCTGACTCTAATACCTATGCGAACCAAGGCTCCTTGATATCTTTCTGCAACAAAGCCCCCTACCTTTGATACGTGCCAAGCTACAATCTTCCTGGTGAATTAAAGTAGCATATTAATTCAGACATATTTAATAAGTTACATAAGCTCTATTTGAGCCTGAAAAAATAATGAAAATGTTTCCTATGCTGGCATCAAATACTTCATTTGTTCCATTTTACTTTGGTAGTGTTTTCAAAGCCTTTTGAAATTTGGGGCATTCATCTGAAACTGATTTGATTATGGGATATATAGTTAATTGTTTTTTGCATTTGAATTAATTGCATAAATATTCAAAGAATTTTTAAAAAGGATTATGCTTAAAAATGATGCCATGAGACATCACAATCTTTAATATGAACAGTAGTATTGTATTTCTGAGGAAGTTTTCTTTCCTTCAGAACCTTTAGATCTGCAAGTTTGTGACAAATTCTGCTTCTTAGCATGGCTCCCAGCCAGGTGAAGCCACATCACGTGTTGTGCGGCACAAGTCTTTTTGCAGATTCATTCGTTGCAATCATCAGTAGTCTTCTGAAAACGAATGAAATAGCTATAAAATAACAGATGCTTGTGTTATCTTTCCTCGAGCAGACAACATTGTAACTACAACTCTCTTTGAAATAACTATTGCATCATGCTCTAATCACAGTTTATGCAAACACCATACAGTTGCAGAGTGCTCCTCAAGAAATTTTCATACAAATTAATTCATTCAATGCTCAAGAATAACACGAGACTTAAACATAGAAGGAATTATAATATTCATTTTGCAGATGTAGAAACGGGCTTCTAGAGGCTGAATAATTTGTTTATGACCATAAAACTAGTAAATGGTGAAACTAATATACTTAAGGTATAATAGGTTGTGGACACTGGCCTGTAATAATCACAAATGATCACAGTTTTAACTACTCATGTGTCCTCCAGAAGGAACACAATCTGTATAAATATTTTAAATTTTTAGTCATAACTTTGAAAACACTGTGTGTACTAAGACTGGTGCTCGGGTGTAAGTCAGTTACTAGTGAGTGGACCTCACTACTGCCCAGGCTGCATCTCGACTTAATTTTTTATTCTTTCTTACTTATCACTATTTTCATGAATGTCTAAATCAATCGTATACATACTCCGGTGTCATTCAATTGTTCATCCAAAAAACACCAACTAAGCAACTCTGTGACAAGTGCAGTGCAGAATGGCAGATATCGTGGTGAATGATACTTTCTACCATGAATTCAAGAAGCTGCAGCAATGGAGCAGTCATTAAGCAAGAAATTAGTAATAAAATATGAGAATTAGAAGAGATGATTTTTAGGGAGCTGTGAGATCTAACCTAGGCATCGGCCAGGAAATTTCTCCATGGGAAAGCTGAGACATGAAGAACAAATAGGAATTGTGCAGTTTAAAGAGAGAAGGACAAAATAAATAATATTTATTTTATTTTTGGTTTTACTTTACTGCATTTTGTGAAAGAAAATATATTGTACAATAGAAGTGTTTATAAATGTAGGGATTTGTTATAGTCTCAGGATGTACCATTGTGAATGTCAAGGGTATATTCTATCTTGAGCTTTCTTTTATCTACATAACTGAGTTGGTTAGAACATAATGCACTTACAAAGTCATGGCTTTGGTAGCATTCTTAAGTGATGATGTTTTTTCCTGTCCCAAGCATGCAATCTGTGGTCATAATTCCGCTATGAGAAAGATTGCCTAGGACAATGTAAACAGAGCAGTGAAATTTCATGGCTAGCGTTGGAAAAAAAAAAATTGAAGTACAGATGCTACTGACATCATACACTTTTCTGTTTACCTTAAATTAAAGACATTGGCTTATTATACAGTTTATATACATACTATAAAAACACAGTTAGAGTCTTATATATCTTGCTGTAGTGTTTGGAACAAAGAATTCATGTTAATTTGTATTGCTTCTTATAAACATTCCAAATTTTTTCAAAGTGTCACTAGGAATTTTTGCAAGATTTGCACTATATGTGTCTGAATATTCAGTAGTTATAGTACTATATTTTACATAACATCTGTTGGAAATATCATTATGCAGTATTGTGCAATTCTAATTGATAGAATATTTTAAAAAGTCAAATCTAAATTTAAAATTTCTTTTTTTGCATGATGGACAACACCAGCTCAACACCAAGATTCTGTTCATGAAAAGTAGAGTACATTTAACACAAAATAAAATAGTATTTACAAAAGGAAATATATTTTTAAATATACCCCAAAATATTGATATTGTTCAAGTTATTTCACTTATGAAGTCCTATAATGATGCTTTAGAACATTAACAAATTTGTAAAAATCATGGAATGCCAAAATTGAATGTAACATTTTAAGGTCTACTCTCTCTCATTTTATAAATGAGAAAATTCATTTAGTTAAGTCTAAAAGTCAGAATGCTAGCTAGTAATTAGAAATAATGTTGAAATGACTCAAGTATCTTGACTTAAAGTCTAGTTCTCCTTAGACTTAATCTTGCCATCACCTTTATATTTCATAGAAAGTTCAAATGTTTTTAAACATACTTTCAAATTCACCATATTGAATTCATGTCTGTGTACGGTATGTCTATAAAAGTGAAAAAGAATTTATGACTCAAGAAAACTCAAATTATGTTGGCCACTGCTTTTGATCTTTGTGGGTACCAGTATGCTTACTAAACAGTTTGAGAATCATTGCAAAGATATCTTATAACTCATCATTGAAGAATAGAAAATGAATAGAAATGATGGGAAGTCAGAGATATATATGGTCTTGATTACTACATATCTTTCTATTTATTTAGTTACCATCTACATATCATCTATCTAGCCATCCATCTGTATAAAAATCCATCCACCTTTCTATGTATTTATATATGATATATGTTTATATATACAAATCTATCTATTTGCTATCTATTCACTTGCTAATCTGTGAGGAAGTTCAAATTATTATATTGTCATGAATAAAGAGGTATTCATAATTTTCTATACTGAGTAGTTAAATCATCTCTTTTGATGGCTATCATTAATGCCAGAGGATCAAAATTCTCTCTTTCTCTCTCTCTTTCTCTCTCAAATCTCTCATCTCTATCTCTTCGGCCATACTGCATTTTAGTAAGCTATGTGACCCATTCTTACTGCCAGAAAGAAGAAACCACTGAAGATGTCCTAAGTATTGACTTGACTTTTGTGTATAGTAGCATTCCTTAACTACAGGGATACATTATGAGAAATGTGTCATTGGGTGATTTCATCATTGTGCAAACATGGAGTGTACTTACATAAACCTAGATGGTATAACCTACTACACACCTAGGCTCTATGGCATAGCCTATTTCTCTGGGGCTACAAACCTGTACAGCATGTTGTACTGAATACTGTAGGCAATTTCAAGACAATGGTTAAGTATGTGTGTATCTAAACATAGAAAATGTACAGCAAAAATATAGTGTTATAATCTTATGGGACAACTGTTGTACATGCAGTCTGTTGTTGACCAAAATACCATTATGCAGTGCATGACTGTAATTGTTTATAGTGGCTATTAGATAAAGATTAGCCTGAAAGTAGACATGCAAAAGTAAACAACAAATAATTCAAGATAAAATAGCAGGAAACCTTGGCCAGGCACAGTGGCTCACACCTGTAATCCTAGCACTCTGGGAGGCCAAGGCAGGAGGATTGCTTGAGGTCAGAAGTTTGAAACCAACCTGAGCAAGAGCAAGACCCCATCTCTATTAAAAATAGAAAGAAATTAGCTGGAAAACTAAGAATATATAGAAAAAATTATCCAGGCATGGTGGTGCATGCCTGTAGTCCCAGCTACTCAGGAAGTTAAGGCAGGAGGATTGCTGGAGCCCAGGAGTTTGAGGTTGCTGTGAGCTAAGCTGACACCATGGCACTCTAGCCTGGGCAACAGAGTGAGAGTCTGTCTCCAAAAAATCAAACAAATAAACAAAAAAATAGCGGGAAAACTTGCATGTGGATGGGAAGAATTGATGGAGATTCTTGGCTGGCAATACAGTTCTTATAAGATCCTTCAGGTAGGGTGGAAAGCTGTACTTGTCATAAGCACAAAGCATAACTCCAGTCATCAGGCTGAGGAATGGCAGAGCTCATGTCTGAGACAGAGGCTTTTGCTGTTTCCTAGTAGAGTTAGAACATCAGGAGGGCATATAACAAGGCCTCAAGGAAATGGACAAATTCCTGGAAACATATAACCTCCCTAAGTTCACCCAGGAGGAATTAGAATTGTTGAACAGATCAATATCAAGCTCAGAAATTGGAGCAGTTTAATTAAACCTTCCAAAAACTGTTAGATTTTCAAGTCCTCTTCCAGGTTCAAGAGCTGAAGTTTACAGCCTCTCATTAAGAAAAGATCTTGAAATTTCAATTTTGAAATCAC
>CAUYSK010115645.1:0-12417 GCA_963575035.1 Avahi laniger
GAGTAGGTCTCTTTTGAAAGAACTCAAGGTTAACAGGTACAGTGGAGGCTCTGGACTCAACACCTGATTATGCACAAAGGACAGAGAAAATGAGCAAGACATTACAACACTGGAGCATCCAGAGGCCTCAGGATATTTACAAATAAGCACATTGTAATTCACCATAATTAATTGATAGCAATAATTGAAACTGGGAAATCTTACCCCAAAATCTAGCTTTTGGCTAATATCAAAGCACATGAAGACTTGACAACACAAAGCTCATCTTCTCGGAACAATTGGCTGGAGCTTAATAGCAGAGACCTCCTTCAAATCAGATTAACCACAGTCTCCACCACTCTCTATTGTACCCAAATCCTGAGGTCAATTGTCCGTTACCATTTGTCATTGAATGGACATTCTTTTTTTGATTGTAATAGAGTTAAATGGAAAATGAACTTTTCCCCTTTAACCTGGTTAGCATCACTCACATTCCTCACCAACCTAATTCTTGTGGACATCTGAGTTGCTAGCCGGCTTTCAGAAGCCACAGAACAGCGTCTCACTACCACTGAGTCTAGCTACCACTTTAATACTTTACCATGAAGATCATGTCATTTAAAAGGGAGTCCATGGCAGGGACCAGAGGTAGAAACTCTCTCACTAATTAGCCACTCAATTATTGCACCTAAGTTTCCTTCTGCAAGAGGGATCTTGTGACATTAAGTTGCTAAGATACTGCTAATGTAGCAAGAAAAGTATGGCTAATGGAGAACATAATATTTCCATTATTAAAATTAAAGTTCCACTTAATGACTTTCTCCTATTTGCCCCAACTCAAACATGAAACTCCCATGTCAAACACTATTTTACAATATTTTCCTGGTTTGCTCTTTTTAAAGCTTTTCAATTCAGAACACAAAAGGGAAGAGACCATATATGAATCATATATATGTGATTTAGCATCTTAGAATGATTTAAGGTTGTAGACTCAATTCTTCCACCCTAAATATGGAGACCTTTCACAAACTCATTTAAGGGTGTCTCTGAAAATTAAGGAGAGAAAGATCAATAACCTGTTATTATTGGTAACAGCTGCCGACAATTTATGAAGTGTTTGCTGTAGCTTGGTTTCAGGTGATCTGGACGAGAAGTGGCGCAGCTCTGAAACGCACCTGCAATTGGGACGTCCCTAATTGTGGGGTGGGGCAGAGGCCAAATCACTTTATAAATTGTCTCAGCCCACTTCACATGGGCTATATCAGGCCGAGGACTCCGTGCGTGCAAAGGCCCAGAGGAAGGAAACAGTATGGCTGCTTGATGAACTTGGCATTGTTCAAGAGGCTGGAGCAGGTGTACAGCTTGGCGAGGGAGGTGGGATAGGTGAAGGGTCGTGGCAGGGGTTTTGCAGAACAATTCATGTACATGGTATGGCATATTACACAGGATACTCACACTCCGAAAATATACTCAGTTGTTTTTTAGAATAAACTGTTCCTGACTTCTTTGTTATATGTCTCTTCATTAACGTCAGTAACAATAACACCTTTTATTTGAGTGCCGCGAGTGCCTCTCACCGCGTCAGGTGCTTTAGATGCATTGTCTCTGATCTTAACTGCCTTGCAGAGCGGGTAATCACCCAGTCACCCACACAACCTACACATGTTCTGAGCACTGCGCTTATGTTGTGGGGAAGGGTAGACTATAATTAAGTGAAGTATAAAATGTAAGAAATTAATAAGCACTCCAAAGAGAATTAAGATAGGGATATATGATGGAGTGTTGGGTGACTATTATATAGATATATTTATTTACAAACTGTAATTAGTGCCACCCTAACCCTAATATATTAGGAGGGAGCTACTAAGAAATGTACAGTGGGAGTAAAGTTAATATAGACTGCGGTAGGAGTGTCAAAAAATACCTGTGTGTGTAAGCGGCATTTAAGCTGAGACGTGAGTTAGAGAGGGGGGTGTCACGTGAGGTGGGGCATGGGAAGTGGACTGTAGTAAGAGGAATAGCACAGGGGGATGCCAGGAGGTAGGAAAGAACTTGGCCTACGGGAGGCAGTGAAGTAAGGCCATAGCAAGGAGAGTAACACAGCAAGTGGGACACTGAAGCTAGGTAGAAAGGGAAATGTCACAGGACTCACAAGTCAAACCCTCATCAAGGCCAGCGTCGTATCTAAGGAAACAGGTTCTTACAGGTTAATAAGGCTCAAAGAACCAAAAGGTAAGTGATCCATATTAGATTAGAATCCAGATATATCAAACTATACAGCCCATCTATTCAAACAGCTATTCAAGAACTATTTAAATAGCTCTTTCTATAATACTACACATGATGTCTCTGTGCTAAGAGGCAGTTGGGAACGAACACACACACACACACACACACACACACACACACACGTCCTCCTGCACTGGGAATTGGGAATACCAGTTCAGGAGCATATCCCAGCGGTGTGGCTGCATACGTTTTTAAATAGAGATGACCTGGCATCAGCCGGCCCATGTTTCCCCAGCATAGAGGCCAGACTGACAGCTGTGTGGCTCAGGAAGGAGCTGGACCCTGCGAGTTAAATCTGGGCTGGAAGCACTTAACACCTGAACTCCACGGCCCCTGACGAGTGAAATGATAGAGGAATAAACAGAATCATTATGCCTCATTCTTGGCCTGTAAATCTTCCGAGAGCCTTCATCATTTTTGTCGAGTTATTTTAATTGCTCTCATTTGCAGAAGCAAATTAGGTGTAGCATTGTTCTCAGGACGCTGTTCGGATTGGTGCCAAGAAGGAACAAAATGAGCAAAAAACAGAAACCTCTTTCCAAACAAAAGCCCAGACTGTATGAGGGAAACTGATTTGCAAATCTTGTCAAGGTAGTTTCTAAAGCAAATCTATCTGGGCATAATGGGGTTTGTAATCAAGGTGGGAAGAAATTGTTCAATTAATACATGTATCTGACACCAATAAAAGATTTCCTTGCATTACAACTCTCAAAGAGCATAACCTTATAGCACACCCACTGCATGGTCTCCATGAGCTCAGAATAAAAGAGAGGCTTGTTCTTGTAGTCACGCTATGGAAAGCTTGTTGGGTAAAGCTTCTCTAACACATGCTAAATACAGTGGTGACCGGGGGAGTAGTTTGGGGAATGCAGGCAACCCACACACTCCGTCCGTTTACCTGGGTAATTTGTTTCTGTTTTCTCCTCACCAATTTGGGTTGTTCTGATTAATTTACTGCTTAACGACATAATCACAGGAAGGGGAGCAGGAAAAGGAAGATTTGATCCGATTCAACAAATTTTTAATGAATGTATGCTTACACTGACTACAGAACAAAGCGCTGGAGGTGCAGTCGCCATCGGTGGTAAGGAGGAGAGGAGCTTTCGGAGAGCCCAGAACGCGTGGTTGAGCTGTAAACTTGCTCAGACCCCCCAGCGCTATTCTCAAGGACTCACACAAGGCATACGAGGTAGCTCTCGGGAGCACACATGATGGATTTCCCGAAGCAGTTCCAATTTTAAGTATTTTGTGCTATCGTCCAGGGGCTATCAACATAATTCCCAAATTCCAACACTTGAAAATCCAATCTAGGTTCTTATTGATTTGGAAGCACATGGTTTTTACAGCCCTTTGTATTTAGTTTATACAACTGGTTTTATAAACTATTTTCTACATTTTGTGTAGATTTTGTAAACTATTTTGTAAACTATGTGTAAGCCATCATTTGCATGGGTCCTGCCTCTGAGGATCCCTCCGAGTTGTTAGCAATGATGTTTCTCAGAATTTGGTCCGTAGGCCTTTAAATCACAAACATTTGGCGAGCCTGTTAGAAGGCAGATGCCAGGACTCCGCCCAGACCCAGTGAACCAAAATACTAGAAGGGGAGACCTAAGTGTTTGCATTTTACTCCCCAGAATGTTGTGATATGCCCACAAGTTTGAGGGCCACTTTTCTAGAGATAAAACATTACATAAATGCTGAACTTGAGCAATATTAACTTACAGTGTACTACATCATTAAACCTAACATTTTAAAAACAAAACAAAGCTGTTTAGCAAACTACAAGTGCAATTATGAAAAATGAGTTTAAAGCTGAAGTTAAACCCATCAGGGAAGAAACAATGCTCGTTTCGCCAAAACTCTTGGCAAAGCCCAACAGTTCTTCAAGGTCCTGGAAACAATACTAGCTTCTGAAGATAAATAAGTTTATGTAATAAGAAATGTCATCATTCAGAAATGATATGCAAGTAGGTCGGACTTGGGTCAATGAGCTGCTCAGTTCCCCGTGCATCTAATTGTTACTCCATTCTTTCCCAAGGCCTTGGGATGGCTGGCTGTCTTTATAAGGTTAGGTCCTTGAGCTAGAAAAATCTACTGCATTCCTTACATCAGTATACCCAATAGAAATTTATGCAATGATGGAAATACAGTTGATACTCATGCTTCATGGATTCTGAATTTGTAAATTTGCCTACTCACTAAAATTTATTTTACCTCAAAGTCCATACTCACAGTGCCTTTGTGGTCATTCACGGACATGCAGAGAGCGATGAAAAATTTGAATCACCCACATATATTCCCAGCTGGAGTTGAACAAGGCCTCCCTCTGACTGGCTTCAGCTATCATGCTGTATTCTTTTCTGAGTCTATTTAGTGTCCCATTTTTCACATTTTTGAACTTTTTGGGGGGTGATTTTGATGTTTAAAATGGTCCCCACATGTCGTGCCAAAGTGCTGTCTAATGTTCCTAAGTGCAAGAAGGCTGTGATGTGCCTAAAGGAGAAAACAAATGGGTCAGGCATGACTTACAGTGCTGTTGGCCATGGGTTCAATGTTAACAAACCAACAATATGTATTAAATAAGATGTTTTAAACAGAAACACACAAAACAGAGTTACCTGTTAATTGGTTGATGAAAATGTTATGACCAGAGGCTCACAGGAGCCTAACTCTGTATTGTCCCCTAGGAGTGAATGTCCAGTACCCCCTGATTCAGTGCTCACGGTGACTTTACATTAAATAGAACATAACTACCATGAATAATGAGAATCAACTGTCCTCCATTCTGAGGACACTAGCTACCCATGACTATTGAGCACTTAAAATGTAGCTAGTGCAAGCAAGGGACTGAATTTTTTAAATTGTAGCACAATTTAAATGTAAATAAATTTTTTAAAATTTAATTTTATAGTTATAATAGCCACTTATGGCTAGTGGCTATTTTATTGGACAATGTAGCACTAGATTCTGGAAGCCTAGAGTGGATATATTAGTTTACTATTGTTGCATAACAAACTACCACACACTTAGTGGCTTGAAATAACCCACATTTATTCTTCTGGTCTCTGTGAGTCAGGAATCTGGACATAGCTTAGCTTGGCTGAGTCCTCTGTTCCAGGGGCTCACAGGCTGCTATCTGGGTATCAGTCCGGGCCATAATCTCATCTCAAGACTCGGTGGTGAAAGGATCCACTTCTAGGCTCACCTGGATTTGGCTGAATTCAGATCCTTGTAGTTGTAGGACTGAGGGCCTCATTTTCTTGCTGGCTGTTGGCTGGAGACCGCCTCCCTCAGTTCCTTGCCACGTGGATCTACCCAACATTGCCACCCGCTACATCATAGCCAGTCAAGGCAAGAGCTGCCTCACAAGAACAGTATCACAATCTTATGTAACAAGTGATCACAGAAGTGACATTCCTTCCCTTTGTAGCATTTTGTTGCTCAGAAGCAAATCGCAGGCCTGTCCACACACTAGGAGAGGAGCTTGCATGGGGCAAGAACACCAGGAGGTGAGGGTCACAGGGCCACCTGAGAGACTGTCCTCTATAGACACGTTCTTCCTTCGGCAGATGTTTCTACCTCATGTCCCTCAGTTTCTGAACATATAAAAACAAGGATGCAGATGTACCTCACAGGATTACAGAAAGAATTAAATGGCCTAAATCAGGGATTAAACAGCAACGCCTGGTCTGTAACAAGATAAAATAATTGTTCTACTATTTGTGTTATTATTTGAAATAACAATGATCTTCATTCCAACCTGGTAGTTGCAAATAGAAACTTCCACTTTTGGCTGAAAGATCTGAGCCACGTGTTCACCTTAATACAGAGAAACTGAAGCTCCCCATCGATCTTCTACTGTTCTGTCCATGTAGTTCCAGAGCATGAGAGCCAACTCTCAGCTCTCTTGGTGCACGTGGGCCCCCAAAGGTTGGGATTTCACAGCAAATAATGCAGACACCATATATCATATTTATTTTAACCCCAAGTTTCCAAGGAAATAGGATTTTGAGGTCATCCCAAATTTGATTTTACTTTTTCATTATATAACATTTTTTAGTGAGATATAATAATTTACATATCATAAAATGCACTTAAAGTCTGCAATTCAATGACTTTTAGTATATTCCTACAATTATGCAGCCATTACCACTCTCCAATTCCAGAATATTTTCGTCACCCCAGAAAGAAACTCCATACCACAGAGGTCACTCCCCAGACCCTGGTAAACACCAATCTATTTACTGTCTCCATGGAATTGCATATTCTGTATATTTTTTTATAAATGAAATAATATAATGCGAGGCCTTTTGTGTTTTATTTCACTTAAAATAAACATTTCAAGGTCTATCCATGTTATATATCAGTACTTCGATATATTTTATGACTGAATCATTCCATTGAATGGATATATCACATTTTGTTTATCAATTGAGGGACATTTGGATGTTTCCATTTTTTTGCTACTACAAATAATACTGCTATGAACATTTGTCTATAAATTTTTGCATGCACATATGTTTTCCTTTCTCTTGGATACATACCTGGGCGTGGAATTGCTGGATCATATGGTAATTCTATGTTTGTCTTTTTGATGAAATGCCAAACTGTTTTCCAAAGTGGCTTTACCATTTATATTCCCATCAGCAAAATGTAAAGATTCCAATTATTCCACATCCTCACCAACCTTACTAATATCTATGTTTTGAATATAGCCATCTTAGAGGATGTGAAGAGGTACTTCGTTGTGGTTTTGATTTGCATTTACCAAATAACTAATGATGAGGATCTTTTCATGTGCTTATTGGCCATTTATGTATATTCTTTGGAGAAATATCTATTCAAGTCCTTTGTTCATTTTTAAGTTGGTTTATTAGACTTTTCAAATTGTTGAATTATAAAAGTACTTTATATTTCTTGATATTAGTCCCTTATCAGATAGATGATTTGCAAATATTTTCTCCCATTCTGGGGATTGTATTTTTATTAATAGCATACTATGAAGCATAAAAATTTTTAATTTTGATAAAGCACATGTTATCAATTTTTTTTATTGTTTTTTGGTTACATTTTTAGTGTCTATCTAAAAATCCGTTACCTAGTCCAATTTTACACAGATTCATATAAAGGTTTTCTTATAGCATATTTATAGTTTTAGTTTTTACATTTAGGTCTTTTTTTTTTCAGTTTGTTTATTTTTTATTTCAAAGTATTATGGGGGTACAAATGTTTTTGGTTACATGGATTGCTTTTATAATGCTTGAGTCATGGTTATAAGTGTGCCTGTCACCCAGATAGTGTTCATTGTACCTGTTAAGTATTAATAAGTTATCGCCCATTCCCTCCTCCCCCTTCCTCTTGCTTGATTTCCATTGAGTTTTACTTCCCTCTGTGCACATTTGTGCCCATTGGTTAGTTCCAGTTCAATCGTGAGTACATGTGGTATTTGTTTTTCCATTCTTTAGATACTTCACTTAGAATAATGATCTCCAATTCCATCCAAATTTTTACAAAAGGCATTAAGTCATCCTTCTTTGTGGCTGAGTAGTACTCCATTGTGTACATATACCACATTTTTTACTTCAGAATATTATGGGGGCAGAAACATTTTGGTAACCTATAATGCCTTTGTCTCACCCAAGCCAGGGCTACAAGCGTGCCCTTCTCCCATACAGTGCGCTCCGCATCCAGCATACACCACATTTTGTTAATCCACTCATGAATTGATGGATGCTTGGGTTGATTCCACACCGTTGCAATTATGCTGTGATTTTGTTTCAAATTCCCTATGTCAGTGACTCTCAAAGCATAATCTCCAGACCAGTAGCCTGGGCATCACCTGAGAACTTGTCAGAAATATAAAAATCTCAGGCCCCACCACAGACCTACTGAATCAGAAACTCTGGGACCGGGCCCAGAAATCTGTGCTTTCACAAGCCCCCTGGGAGGTTCTGATCCCAGCTAAAGTTTGAGAATCAGTGCTTTATGTCATTTTTAAAAACTTAAACAGAAATGAAACAAATCTTTTTTTTTTTTTTTGGCCTACCTTTCTAGGTGGTGGTAATGTAGATTTTTTTCTTTGATGGCCATTATATTTCTTTGATATCACCAATAAGGGGGAAAAAATGAAGTTCTCTCTATTTTAAAGAGCATTTTTGCAAATAGTATTCTCTTTTCCTATGACACACACACATGCCTTTTTGGAGTAGTAGAGCAGGTGTTCAGTTCCTAGTCTTCATCTTGGCGGACAAGGAAACTGTCCCTAGTCACTCAGCTGTTGGATCCCCAGGAGGCAGAGTGACTTGGGTTTTGCATTTTCAGGACACATCCAATGCAGAAATTCCATAAGGTCATGTCAATGAAGGGACATTTCCCTGTCAATGAGGCTATTTTCTCTTATGCATTCTAAAATCTTAGAGTGTTTTTGGAGGCTTGTTGGAGTGACTGGAGATGTAGAAAATCTTGCACTACTTTATGCTTATTTGTAAAGTTCCTTTTCATTGTGGCTCAGTGGAGCTGGTGTGTCTCCAGCCTCTTCCAAAGAAGAGATTCAGTGTCTGAATCTGCTTTCTGGTTTGCCTTTGTTTGAAACTGGAGAGGCTCCATAAGGCCCTGGAGTTGTGGTTGGAGGCTGTGGCTCTACTTTGAGATGCAGACTTTCGGTGCTTTTTTTTTTTTTTTCAGTTGAATTTTTAAAAATACTTTATTTTTTAAGATGAATTGTGGGTTCACAGCAATATTGAAAGGAAGGTACAGAGATTTCCCATATGTCTTTTGCTTCCACATATGCACAACTTCTTTCATCATCAACATCACCCACAAGATTGGTACATTTGTTGCACCACAATAGCATATCCTAATAACCCAAGGTCTTTGATTTATTTTGAGTTATTAATAATATTTGTGAATGGTATGAGATAGGGGGTCCAACTTCATTATTTTAAATGTTAATATGCAGTTGTTTCAGCACTGTTTTTAAAAAGACTATTTTTTTACCCATTGATATGTCTTTCTACTATTGTAAAAATCAGTTGAACAAAAAATCATGATTATAGTTTCTGGATTCTCAATTTTAGTCCATTGATCTATACGTCCATCTTTGTGCCAGTGCCAGACAGTCTTGGGTATTTAACTTTGTAGCAAGTTTTGAAATTGCAAGGTGTGAGTCCTCCAACTTGGTTTGTCTTTTTAAAGATTGTGTTGGCTCTTTTGGAACTCTTACATTTCCGTCTGAATTTTAGAACAGTTTGTCCATGTTAGCAAAAAAGAAAATGGGATTTTGAATGGGATTTTAATTATATGTCCCCTCTTTCATTTCTAATTTTATTATGATACTTGAGTCTCCTCTCTCTTTTATTTGGTAAGTTTGAATGTTTGTGAAATTTGTTGATTTTTTCAAAAAACAGCATTGGGTTTTATTAATGTTCTTTATTATTTTTCTATTCTCTATTTCACTTATTTCTGTTCTAGTTGCTCTGGCTATAGTTTGTTCTTTTTCTAATTTCTTAGTCTGGAAAGTCAGGTTATTAATTTGAGAACTTTCTTCTCTCATAATACAGACATATATGTACAGCTATGAATTTCCCTCTAAACATTTCTTTTCCCGAACTCCATGTTTGGTAGGTTGTATTTTTGTTTTCATTCAGTTAAAAATATTCTCTAATTTCTCTTGTGATTTCTTCCTAGACCCACTGGCTATTTAGGAAAGTGTTCAATTTCCACATATTTATGAATTATCAAAATTTTCTTTTGTTAGTGATTTCAAATTTCATTCTATTGTGGTCAGCAAACATATTTTGTATGATTTTAATCCTTTTAATTTTATTAAGACTTGTATTATGGCCTAACATATGGTTTATTCTGAAGACCATTTCACACATACTTGATAAAAATGTGTATGACGTTGGTGTTACTTAGAGTGTTTTATATATGCTTGTTAGGTTTAACTGATCTATAGTGTTGTTCAAGTCTTTTCTCTTGATAATCTTCCTTCTGGTTGTTTTAGCCATTATCTAAAGGAGGGTATTAAGTCTCCAACTGTTGTTCACTGTGGTTTTTTTTTTTTTTTTGAGACTGAGTCTTGCTCTGTCACCTGGGCTAGAGTACCATGGCATCAGCCTAGCTCACAGCAACCTCAAACTCCTGGGCTCAAGCAATCCTCCTGCCTCAGCCTCCCGAGTAGCTGGGACTACAGGCATGTGCCACCACACCCAGATAATTTTTCTATTTTTAGTAGAGTTGGGGTCTTGCTTTTGCTCAGGCTGGTCTTGAACTCCTGGGCTCAAGCAATCCTCCTACCTCGGCCTCCCAGAGTGCTAGGATTACAGGCGTGAGCCACCACTCCTGACCGTTCACTGTGTCTTTTTCCCTTCAGTTTTGTTAGTTTTGCTTTATGTATTTGGGGCCTCTAATTTTAGGTGTGTGTATGTTTATAGTTGTTATATTTTCATGATGGATTGTCCCTTTTATCATTATAAAAAGTCCTTCTTTGTCTCTAAGTCGATTTTTACTAGGGTCTGTTTTATGTGATGTTAGTCTAACTCTCTTTTGGTTACTGTTTGTAACGTGTAACTCTTCATTCTTGAACTTTAACTTCTATGTGTTTTTGAACCTAAAATGTGTCTCTTGGAGATAACATATAGTGGTATTGTTTTTAAAATTCATTCTATAAATCTCTGCCTTTTGATTGGAATGCTTAATGCATTCATAGTTAATGTAATTTGATAAGTCAAATTTATATATAACTTTGCTATTTGTTTTCTGTATATCTTATGTCTTTTTGTTACTCTGTTCTTACTCTGTTGCCTTATTTTTTGTTAAATGGATATTTTCTAGTATACAATTTTAATTACCTTTTCAGTTCTTTTAGTGTATTTATTGAATTTTTTTCTTAGTGGTTTTCATGGATATTATAATTAGTATCTTACTTTGTAATGATCTAGTTTGTATTAATACAAACTTAAATTCAATAGCACACAAAATCTTTGATTCTGTATAGCTCAGTTCCTTCCTTGCTCCTTTGTGCTATTATTGTCACACAAATTAAATCTTTATACATGGCATACTCAACAACACAGTGTTATAATTAGTGCTTTATCCAGTGGCTTTTAAATCAGAAAGAAGGGACAGAAAAGGAGTTGCATACAAAAATACATGTATACATTTATGTTTACCTAAGTGGTTCCCTTTATCAGAGCTCTTCTTTATGTGGATTTGAATTATTCTCTTAGTGTCCTTTTATTTCAGCTGGAAGACTTCCTTTAATATTCCTGTAGGGCAGGTATGCTAGGAACCAATTCTCTTATTTTTGTTTTTCTTTTTTAATTTTTTTTTTCCTGAGAACATCTTAATTTCTCCTTCATTTTTGAAGGAAAGCTTTGTTGAGTATAGAATTATCAATTGACAATGTCCTCCTGCCCCCGGCCCTAGTACTTCGAATATGTCATCCCTCTGCCTTTTTCCTTCCACGATTTCTGATGTGAAACCAGCTGTTAATCTTAATGAAGATACTTGTATGTAAGTCACCTGTCTCTGTCTTTGGCTTTCAACACTTTGATCATCATGTGTTTAGGTATGGATTCCCCTGAGTTTGTACTACTTAGATTCATTGAACTTCTTTGATGTGTAAATTAAAGTTTTTCATCAAATTTGGGAAATTTTTGTAAACTATTCCTTCAAATACTCTTTTATCCCCTTTCTCTCTCTCCTCTTCTTCCGGAAATTTCCTTATGTGTGTATTGTATACTTAAAAGTGTCCCACAGGTCTCTGAGGCTCTTGTCATTTTTCTTTATTTTTTTTTCTATTCATTATGCTGGATAATCTCAATTGACCTGTTTTCTGTCTTCATCAGGTAGGAGACAGAAAACAGGTCAATTGAGATTATCCAGCATAATTTGAAAAGATGTGGAAACAACCCAAGTGTCCATCGATACATGAGTGGATTAATAAACTGTGGTATATGTATACCATGGATCACTATTCAGCTTTAAGAAACAATGGTGATATAACACCTCTTATATACTCCTGGAAAGGGCTAGAACACATTCTACTAAGCGAGGTATCCCAAGAATGGAAAAACAAGCACCACACGTACCCACCATCAAATTGGTATTAACTGATCAACACATAGGTGCATATATAAGAATAAC
>CAUYSK010115646.1:0-24942 GCA_963575035.1 Avahi laniger
TGACAAGGTAATTTTTATCAATCATCTTGTTATAAATTAATTTTCCAGATTCCTTCTTAACAGATTGGATTAGGTGGGTAGGCGGGGGGGGGGGTGCGGGGAGAAGGTGAAATCAGCAGAGAAGGGAGCCCTAGGAGGTGCTGAGCCCTCACTGGACACCAAGTGACCTCGTCATCGGGAGATGCTGCACTGATTTGCTTCAGGCATTCCTTTTATAATGTCAGTCCACCTGTAGTCATTTCCTTTCTCTCTCCTAAATATCCTTAAAATATTAAAACTGCTATATGTCTAGTGAGAAAAGAGAGGTCCAAAAAAGATAAAGCTTAAAGTATCCAGTTGAATTGATTATCTGAAATCCAACTGCCCATGTGTCATCGGCTGTCCAATCAATCAAAGCCAACCCATTCTTATCAGTTATTTCTTGGATAATTAAGGGATGACTCAATTATGAGGCACTCATTCAAGCAAACTATTTACTATGTTTCAACCACGAGGAAGGCATTTGGATTAGGCATGTGAGGTCTATAAAACTATGTAAGATCCAGCCTTGTTCTGTTTGACCTTCCACGGGGTCATATACATGTTTGCAAATAACTACAATGCATAGGGGTCTATAAGGGACTTGTGAGTGGCATAGAAAGAGTAGTTGAAGGGTTTAGTAAATGTGTAAGACACTTCTGACAGAAGCTTTGAGGTAGAACCTCATGAAACTGGTAGCCAGTGGTCAGAGCTCTCAAAGATTGGCAGGATTTCAAAAAGGTGAAGTAGAAGGAAGAGCATTAGCATACGCGCAGCAGTAGGGATAAGACAGATTTGGGGAATTTCCGATCAGCCCAATTTGGCTAGATCACAGAGAGGAGGAGGGCAGAACCTTACTATTTGGGGCAAGACTGGAGAAGTCCATTAACTCCAAGACAAGTATTTGGAACTTTATCCAATAGGGCAGAGAAAGGAAGGGTGGAGCAGAACGTGACATGATCAAAGTAGTTTTGGCATTACCACAATGAAACAAAACATCCTTCCTTTATTCAGTTTAAATAAAAGGAAAATGACTTTTGAAACCTAGTACTCTGAACTGTATTATTTTTATCAATTCTGAAGTACATTTAGAAGCTTACCGTGTTTTCTTGAAATAAAAATGGCATGAGGCCAGGTGCAGTGGCTCATCTTAGCACTCTGGGAGGCTGAGGCAGGAGGATTGCTGGAGCTCAGGAGTTCGAGACCAGCCTGAGCAAGAGTGAGACCCCATTTCAACTAAAAATAGAAAAATTAGCCGTGTGTCATGGTGTGCACCTGTAGTCCCAGCTACCTGGGAGGCTGAGGCAAGAGGATCGCTTGAGCCCAGGAGTTTAAGGTTGCTGTGGGCTAGGCTAATGATGCCACCACACTCTACTCAGGGCAAAAGAGTGAGACTCTGTCTCAAAAAAAAAAGGCATGAAATGTGATCAAAATTTTCCTAATATGTTTACCTTGAACATAAACTTTTGTTCCTCATCTGTATATAACAACCTGAAGTTTGTCCCTTGCCTTAGTGGTCACCAGAGGATATAAGTAATAAAGCATTCTGCACATGTCACTCACCGTCACAAAGCCATTCTAAGAGGCCATTTCATTTGACAGTAGCAGCTTCTATAATAGAAATCTCATTTGTAGAAAACAGTCTCTCTTATAGTTTGTGAGGTTTTTTTTTCCCTCTATATTAAAATTTTTTATAGAAAGATATATATAGGCAATCAATTATGAGTTCCACAAAGGACATGTCACTATTTGAAAAATACAAGGCTTGAAAAACCTAAATTAAGCAGTCATTTGTTCTAAAAATACCCACACTTTGACAGTATCTCACTGTTAAAAAAATATATAGTACATGAGTAATTATTTTATTTTGCCTGAATAATTAAAAGATGTCCCCAAATAATGTCTAAAACTTTTGTTAATATATATTTAAAGAAGAAACGTTTCCCTATTCACAACACTTCTGACACCAAATGTGTGAGGTTTCCACATCAACCAATTCTCTAATTCTCTGGGGACACCAACTGAATGTCCTATAATACAATTCAATTCTAACATTAACTGCACAGAGCTAGTGCGGACCCCACAAGTTAAGGGCTCAGTCCCACAAAACTGCCCCCAACTTCATATGCCAGTTGAAAATAGTGGGTCCCAGATAATCCATACTTCTGTTGGATCTGGCTACAAATTGGGGGTTCCCACCCGGTGCAGTGGCTCACGCCTGTAATCCTAGCACTCTGGGAGGCCAAGGCAGGAGGATCACTCAAGGTCAGGAGCTGGAGACCAGCCTGAGGAAAAGTGAGACCCCATCTCTACTAAAAATAGAAAGAAATTAGCTGGACAACGAAAAATACATAGAAAAAATTAGCCAGGCATGGTGGTGCATGCTTGTAGTCCCAGCTACTCGGGAGGCTGAGGCAGAAGGATCGCTTGAGCCCAGGAGTCTGAGGTTGCTGTGAGCTAGGCTGACGCCACGGCACTCCAGACAAGGGAACAGAGTGAGACTCTGTCTCAAAAAAAAAAAAAAAAAGAGAGACAGAAAAGTGAAAAAAAAACAAATTGGGGGTTCCCAAAACCCCCTCCTCGGATTGGATAATTTGTTATAACGGCTCACAGAACTCAGGAAAACACTTTATTAATGTTTACCAGTTTATTACAAAAGATATTACAAAGGATACAAATGAACAACCACAGGAAGAGGTACGCAGTGCAAGGTATGGGGGAATGGGCACAGAGCTTCCATGCCCTCTCCGGGCACACCAGCCTTCCAGCACCTCTGTGTATTCCCTAACTGAGAAGCTTTCCGAACCCCATAATTTAGAATTTTTATGAAGGCTCCATTATGTAGGCGTGATTGATCAAGTCATTGGCCGCTGGTGATTGACCCAATTTCCAGTCCCTCCTCTCTCCCCAGAGGTCTAGGGTGAGGCTGAAACTTCCAGCCCTCTAATCACACAGACAGCTGGCTCCTGAGGCAACCAGCCCCCATTCCCATCCTGAAGCTAACTAGGGGCCCACCAAGAGTCATCTGTTATCTCATTAGTATACAAAAAGACACTCATCACTCTAAAGATTCCAAGGTCTTAGAAGTTTTTGACTCAGGAACTGGAGAATAATATATTTCATATTATTATATATCACAATATCATAATATGTCACAATAAATTTTTAGTTGAGAGGGAGACATCTATTAACTAATTTTTTCCCACTAATTCTGTAAACTAATAGAACCAAAGCTTGACCTAAAAAATCAGAAACCATATTTTTCCTACATAAATCAGAAACCTGATTTTAAAAGAACATAAAATTCTAAACTGAAAAATGGGAAACAAAAGCAAGAGTATGATGTAGGAAGAAATACACAGCCCAGATGAACCAGTAAGAACCTCCAACAAAAGATGAAATCCTGAAACAAGCAAAAAAAAAAAAAATTTAAAAGAACACATTCACATTCATGTCAGGAAATAAATTAAAATTCTGGACAAGCTCTGACCCACAATCATCATCTAAACATCCTCAGGTATTCAAACCATCAACATCTCTTGCTTCCTTTTTCTTAAATGTTCCGGAGATCAATCCCTGGTCATGTACTACAGGAAGAGGTCTAGTCTAAAGTTGTTAGGGATTTCCTGGCTTGTAGCCACATTGGCCCTTGTCTTTCTCAGTTGGCGTTGAATTTGAACATCTCTCTCTCTCTTACATTTCTTTCACCCATCAGATCAACAATTCTAAAACAAGGTAATGTAAAACATACCTTTTGTCAGTTTCTTCTTCCCATAACACATCACTTCCAAGTTTTCTTCTTATCTCAAAGGTGACAACACATGGTGGAATTATCTAAGTATTTTGATGAGCAATTAAAACCTACTTTATCTTCTTCTTTTAGCTCTATTCAATCCTTCCCTATCTCCCATAACCATAATCCTCAATGTAGCTAATTGTGGGGAGTCAGAGCCCTGATGACTAATAACTTTCCCCTGACAACTCAGATAAAAAATATATTCCATTGTCACAACTGGATGTACGAACAGGCAGGCCATCCAACACATTTTTAAGCAAGTGTGTTAAAAGTGACAAGAATAAAGAGTTATAATTTCTAACACCAATTCTGGGCTTTAAACTTTAGAGACAGAGTAAAAAGTATTATTTCGTGCACATATATAATTTTATTGAAGACTTTTCATAATTTTCCACAGAAAGATCATTTTTGAGAGTACATGATTGTGTTGGCTTTTTCACACAATGAAGTACAAAATAGCAAACACTCTTGAAACACAGATGATCTTCTGCTATAATCTCCAGGAAACTTCAAGTCTCCCTAAAGACTTTAAGTTTTACTAAAGTGACATTCCCTTCGCTAGGAAGCTGTCTCCAATTATTAATTAGTTGAGCCTGTATTAACCTCTTCCTTCCGTTACCACATCAGTTATAACCAACATCCTACCACTAGGTAAATGATTATGCAAGATTTTATATTGGTCTCCAATTGTTTTACATCTATATATTTTACCTTGTTAAACAAACTCTAAGTTTCTCAAAAGAGGATAATCATACTTTTTCTTTATCTAGTACTTATTACTATATAATGCTACACAAGACTACAGAAAACTTCATTTAAGAACCCAAGTGCTAGGCATAATTTGATTTACCGTGCTCTTTCTCAAGTGTTGTTTCTGCACTTAGGACAGCCCTGTGAGTCCAGGTGTTGACAAGCAGAAAGAATTAAGTTTTGGAAAACCTAATCAGAAGGATTGTTGCATTCAAAAATTATAAAGGAAAAATTGGATAATGACCTGGAAATTGCTTCCTTTCTCTAATGACCACAGCCGCCACTAATTCACCTCTCCCCACCCACCCAATCCCTCCACCCCAACACAGACACACACACCCCAAATTAAAGGCAAGAAGGACTGGATAATTCATGCACAACATACAAGAGCTGAATTATCAAGCTAACTCTATTCTTTGCCCAAATTTTTCTATTTGAATGTAAGAAGAAAAAATATAAGAAAGAAGGATGCTAATATTTTGAAGTCTACTATCTGGCTGGTCCATCATTCACAATTGTACACATGACATATGTCATTATCCACATTTTACCAATGAGACAATTGAAGTTTCATGAGTTTAAATAGATTAACTAAGGCCACAGTCTTTGTTTTTCTCTTCCAGTAGACTCAGCTAGAGTTTGTTCTACAGTTCAGTCACTTATGGAGAAACATTTATTGAGCACTTGTTACAAGCTAGTCACCACCCTAGGCATTAGAGATTTAAAAGTGTGTGAGACAAGCCAGGCATCGGGGCTCATGCCTACAATATCAGTACTTCGGGAGGATGAGGCAGGAGGACCACTTGAGGTCAGAGACCAGCCTGGGCAATATAGTGAGACTGTCTCTACAAAAATTAAAAAATAGCCAGGCATGGCAGTGCACGCCTATAGTCCTAGCTACGTGGAAGGCTGAGGCAGGAAGATCTCTTTGAGCCTAGGAGTTCAAGTCTGCAGTTGAGTTATGACCACACCACTACACATCATCCTGGGTGACAGACCAAAACACTATCTCTTTAAAAAAAAGAAGAAAGAAAAGAAAGTGTGAGAGACAGACCAAGCCCTACTCTCCTAGAACTTACAATCTAATGGTGAAAGGCAAAAAACAAATAAATAACCCAACAGGACAGTTGTTAAAGTTAAAATAGATTGCCAAGATGAGTTATGCACAATGATAATGGCATCTTTTCAATATAATTAGATTAAATAGTAACAAAAATCAAAAGGGGGGAGTAAGACCCACTGACAATTGGTAACACTGTGGCCCCCTTTGTCAATAACTGAACCAAGCCATTGCATCTTTTAATAAATCAGAGGGAGGGAAAAGGAAGGAAAACTCTAAGGCTGCTTAGAATTTCTTCATCAAGTGACTCTGAGCTATCAGAACGGACTCTTAAAACAATGTTGATTCTCAAGCCCCCAAATCCCATCTTTTAATCCACTATTCACTATACTATTGCGGCATTACTTGAAGAGCTGATTTGTAAAAACCAAGGGAGTGTTGTAACTTGATATAAAGCCCCTGTGAGAAATGAGAAACACAGAGGGATTTCAACATCCACAGCACAAGGTTCCCCAGGCTGCTCATGGTACCCCTTGGGCAATGGCATCGGGCTGTCATGGAGGCCAGCAAGAACTGCAGGACTCAGAGACTAGAGTGGTCAGTAGCTACCAAGAAGTGCCTGGCCCCAGCGTGACAGCTACCAGTATCCTCCACACTCCAAAAAGAAACTTCACATCTCTTAAACTTGGAACATATGCAAAATACTGTTTTGTTTTAAGCAATAAAGACTCAGTGTGACTTACCAACTTCCTTCCCTCA
Source organism: Avahi laniger (assembly GCA_963575035.1). Taxonomy (NCBI): domain Eukaryota; kingdom Metazoa; phylum Chordata; class Mammalia; order Primates; family Indriidae; genus Avahi; species Avahi laniger. Next base: position 6,384 of record CAUYSK010115646.1, read on the forward strand.
GCTATTTTATACAACTGTAAGTTGACTAAATTTGCTACTAGTTATTTCTGTAGCGGACTCCTGTGATATTTATAATGTTTGCTATGATTTGGATTGCCCATGTCATTAACACTTTGTGAGAATTTGTGTTTGTAAATCACTTTAGAACTCAAGGATGGCTGTTCTGGGAGTTAATATTCCTCTACACAGGGTGGGAGCCAGACTAAAGATCATCTGCTAAGAGCTACACTTTCATTTACCCAGCTACCTTCCTGCCAAAGCACTCTTTGCATATTTCTGCTCGTAAAAGTTACTACGTGGGGCGTAGAGGCTGTTTTAAGTTCATCAGCGTACGCCTTCCATTTCCTCCTAGGACGGTCACACTCCAGCAGCTGAGTTTCTCTAAGACGCCTCAGCCCTCTTCCAGAATCGTTCCCACCCTCGTTTCGGAAGGGAGCAACAGTCCTTCCTATCAGGCTACACAGTTTCCCAAGCTAAAAGTTTGCATAAACTTTCAATGAGATACCAACCTTCGCCCCAAAGTCCTACCACTTTACTAAGTGGATTACAAATGTATTACACCCTAACCCCCTCAAAAATGTAAACAACTAAACCCTAGATAAGAACGAGAACTCGTTCATCTGTCGGTGGAGAGAAATTCTAAATCTTTCCCCAGTTTCTCGCCACCACCTACAGCAACACTGGAGTCCCAGAAGACTCGCCGCGCTCAGAAAGGGACCACTCCCTCCAGAAGCCTGGGGACTGGGGAAGGGGTCTCCCAGGAAGTACACACCTGAGATTTATCCTCAAGCGCGAGGGGACAGCAAGCAAGAGCACCTAGTTCCTCCAGCCAGGGCGGAGTCTGCCTCCCCCCAGAATCAGAGACTCGGCCCTGGTGCTCGCAGCGAGGCGCGTGGGTGTCACCCGGGCGGGCTGGGCCGAGTAACCCGACGCGCCCGGCGACGCCGCGCCCCCGCCTCCTCCGCGACTTCCTCCTCCCGCTCCGGCGCCTCCTCCCTCCCGAGGGCCGACCCTGGCGGCGCGGCGCCACACCCAGCGGGGATCCCTCGGCCCGGGCTCCCCCGGCCCAGCCGGGAAACACGGAAGCGGAGGCGAGAACCCGGGCCGGGGTTGGGGGGAAGCGTTGCAAACCAGCGGGCGACTAGCAAGCGAAATCGCCGCCGCCCAATGAACGTGACTACATGGGGACACGGGGACACGGGTCCTGCCTGGTGGGGCCGCGCCGCGGCGGACGTGATGACCTCGCCCCAAGCTGCAGTTTCTGCTTTGCGCCTTGGCCGTGCCTGACGCCAGACCCGAAAGCCCCCGTTGGGCTAGGCCGGGAGAAGACGGTGGCGGTGTCGGGTTTCCTGTGCCCTCCCGCATGCGGGCCGCCCCGGCCATCTGCCTGGGAGAGGGGAGACACTCGGCCGCCTGCACGCTGGCGGGACTGGCTTACCTGAGGACTTCTCGTCGCCCGCCCCGGATCTGGCTTCCCCTACTCCGCACCTCCCGGCAGGCAGGCTTCCCTGGGCCTAAAAACGCGTCTGGGAGGCGGGCGGACCCCTGGGACCCCGCGATCAGAGCCCAAAGCCCTCGCCCCGGCTCCCCCGCGCGCTCAGGAGGCAGGCTAGGCCTCCTGGCCACTCGCCTGAGTGACAGCGCGGGGACCCGCAGGGAAGACCAAGCCCAAGCACCGGGGTGCGGGAAGCTGAGCACAGGCTCCTCCAGCCCAGCCTCGTACAGGTGGGGGGAGGCGGTGAGCCCCGGCAGCTGAGCAGCAGGCTTCCCACTTGCACCCCCCGAAAATCGACCCTGCCCACTGAGCATGCCCAGCTCACTTGTTGGGACTGCAAGGGCTAGGGGAGCCAAAGGGGACCCAAGGACTGCGCAGACGGGGTTGAAATGGACCCCACTCATTGAAGAGACTTCCTCTGAAGAACTGTGGGTGCTGTACTAAGAACGTGTCTACCGTGGCATTGGAAAATACCCAGGGGATGGTCGGAAAGGCCTTCCAAAGGAAGGCGGCCAAATTAGTTTGCATAAAAATCGCAGTGGTGTTTTTTAAAAGCAGTTGTCATTTATTTAATGTCCGTAAATACCGCCGAATTCCGATAATTGACCCAGAATTATAAGTATACTCATTAGTTCCCAAATTCATAGTAACTTCGGGAAACCAACCACAGTCCATCCAGTGGAACAGTGCTGCTCACCCTTGTATACACATTTTAATTGGAGGACGAAGGTAGTAATGCCAGATTCCCATCCCCACACCCAGGGAATCAGTCTGAAGGTGGAGCCTGGAAATTCTCCTGTTTTAAAACTGTGGTTCTCATAGTGCAGCTTCAGCATCACCTGAAAACTTGATAGAAATGCAAATTCTCTACTTTACTCCAGACTACCTGATTCATAAACTCTGGGGCTCAGGCTGAGCTACCAGATTTAACCCTTCAAGCGATTCTGATGCACACTAAAGTTTGAGCGCCACTGTTTAAAGGCTCCTCCAAGGGATCCTAATACGTAGCCAGAGCTTCCAGTCCTAGTAATTGAGGAAAGAAAATTGCCCAGAGCAGTCGGAACTATGTAAAGTATGCAAAATTATCATGCCTTGAGAGACTTGAGTATGGCACTTCAGTCACACCTCACACCCATGCCTGGGGCAATTGTTTAAAGGTATTTTGTTCTTGATTAGCAACCTTACCCTTGATCTTCTTGTTCCTATAATTTGTGATACAAAAAAACAATGTATAGCCAATCAAAAGCTTATGTTTATTTTATGTAACTTATTCGTGAACAGCTTTGAACTGCCTGTACTTTTCCTTTAAAAACCCACTTGTAACTGCTGCCAATTAGATCATATATTCAGGGCAATTTGAGGAGTTGCAGTCCTCAAACTTGGCTCAAATAAATTCTCTACTTATATTAAGTTCGCCTCAGGTTCTTTTTCCCCCTTTTAGGTCATCGACATATCAAGCAATGCTTCTCACATTTTTTTTTTTCAAATCCCAAATATTTATTATCTGAAAGTGCAACATGTTACCTAGAAAAGGAATAATCTGGCTGAATGAGGTTCCAGTCCTGGATTTCCTTCCCACTAATTCTCCCAGAACAGTTCAGCGCTTGGAAAATGGAAACCATCTGTTACACTCTGGTGCCTAGCACAGTGCCAGTAACGTAACAGATGGTTAAGTGTTTATTGGTTTGAAACGAATGCTTAGGTGAAGGATTTGTTTCAGGACCTGCTATGGCTGCTGTTTAATTTCCCCACAGGTCCTAGTCACCCTGCTAGCTAACAGGCCAACAGGGATCCAGTTCTCATCAATGACCCAAGACCATCCATCAGACCCTGGATCTGATTAGGATATGGGAGGAGGTAGAGGGTAGGAGGTAGGACGTGGGAGGAGAGAGAGAAAAGTCAAGAGCATTGGATATGATTTCTCTTGCCAAAGTTGGAGTCCAAAGCAACCAAAGGAAAGCAGAAGGCCGTAGGCACCTGGCGGGATGCAGGAAGGGCATGGAAGGAACAAATTGTTGTATGGGAGGAGGGTAAAGAAGGACAGACCCAGAAGCTAAACGGAGCAGCCTGCAATTTACTCTGAATCTTTTTCAAAACCACCCACCTCTGCTCTACATTTCCCTCTTCCCCACTTTCCATATACAGGTCTAATCTCAACTATTGCTTTGAATAAAATAAAATAAATAGGAAACTAGACCAGACACAGTGGCTCACACTGGTAATCCCAGCACTTTGGGAGGCTAAGACCAAAGCAGGAGGATCACTTGAGATCAGGAATTTGAGACCCTGTCTGAACAAAAAAATTTTTTAATTAGCTGAGTGTGCTGCCACGTGCCTTAAGTCCCAGCTACTTGGGAGGCTGAGGTGGGAAGATTACTTGAGCCTAGGAATTGGAGGCTACAGTGAGCTATGACTGCGCCATGCACTCCAGCCTGTCTCTAAAATAAATAGTAAAATAAATAGGAAACTGTTGTGTAGTAGGTATTTTCATTTACTGAATAAAAACATTGCTGGCTTGTAATTAGAGTGTAAGTTATTTAGAGCATATTTTAAAAGTTGTTAACTTTTAAAAATGAAGACTGGACAATTTCAAAATGCAGAGATTTATGATACTTTTGCTTTAAGATTTCACAGAAGCTTATAAAATCAAAAATTATTCCCTATTTACTCCATCAACATTTTCTAAAGGGAATCAAATATAAAATATTTTCCTTTTTAGCCTAACACATAACATTTTTTAAGGATACTATTTATGAGTACCTAAAGTAGCTTTCAGCCTCCCTATCTCTGCCCCTGTGTCTTGCTCTTAACATAGCAAAAATTGCACTGAAAGAGTTTGATTGCTGATTGAGTTATCTAACAGAAGCACAATTTCCCATATGCCTAAGCATTTTATTTTTATTATTAAGATAATTTTATTGGGAGATGGGCATAATCACTAATTTAGGAATTGCTCTTCAAAATTAGTATTATGCTATCATAGGTCTACAAACAATATTTTTTTAAAAACCTTCCCTTCTCAACAAACACTTGCTATTGCTTCTTTTAGCTCATGGAGTTAAAGGGGGAAAATCTAAGTAGCGGTATGGGAAGGGAAGCACTGACCATAACCGAGTTTAAAAACATGAAGTAATTATTTCAGCAGAAGGCAAGCTACTGAAGACCAAGACCTCAGGGAAGTTAGAGTCTTGAGTGTTTCTCCTAGTCACCATAAGTATGACTCAGCATTTGGAATAAAACTATGTTTACTGTCTTCCAGATTGCTGGTGTCAAATAACTTTGGTGCCACCTAATTTTTTTCTCCAGTGCCTAAGAAAACTTCAGGGCAGTCATGAGTTTTCACCCTCGTGTGGCTTCAAAAATCTCAAAAGCTTTCCCCTTTTCATTCATCCCTGTCTTAACCAAAGCCTAAGTTTGTCCAACATTCATTTATTTTGTTTTTGTACTGTTGTCAGGTGAATTTAGGTTATCCCCTATATTCTAGTTTAACAAAATGAATGAAAAGTTCTTCCCTTCCCAAGCCTGGAGCGTAGGCTACCTGATACTGAAACACCTTAAATCCAACTGCACGGGGGTTAACTGTTCCCACCACAGGGGTACCTTCCATGGATTATTCTACCATGCACTTTGAATGACCATCCACCACATGCCTAGGGCTACCTATTTTAGTCTCCGCCTATTTTTGGAGAAAAACAAATTTTCATAACGGCCAAGTAAGTGTTCATTGGTTACCAAAGCTCATAATAAAATTTATGGAATATTAGAATTGAATGGGACAATAAATGTTAACCTCCACACTTTTGTTTATAAATGATGAACCAACCCCAGAGGTATTAAGTGACTTACCTAAGATTACAATGTTAGCTAAACATAGAGCCAAGACTAAAATGAGAAATTGCTTGGAATAGAGAATATTGTGTGGACTTCAGATCCATCCTCTTCTAAGTTCATCTACCATGGCTTGGTTCTCTAGCTTTTCAGAACCTTGGTATCCTCTTCAGTGAGAGATGTTAATAGCAAACATTCACATGGTGTTTACTTTGTGCCAGGCACTAGTCTTAACAAGGTACATGTAATTTTTTTTTTTTTTTTTTTGAGACAGAGTCTTGCTCTGTCACCCTGGATAGAGTGCCATGGCATCATTGTAACTCACTGCGACCTCAAACTCCTGGGCTTGCCAGATCTTCCTGCCTCAGCCTCTTGAGTAGCTGGGACCACAGACACACAGCACAATGCCTGGTTAATTTTTCTGTTTTTAGTAGAGATGGGGTCTTGCTCTTGCTCAGGCTGTTCTCAAACTCCTGAGCTCAAGCGATCCTGCCGCCTTGGCCTTCCAGAGTACTAGGGTATATGTAATTTTTTAATCCTCAAAATAACTTTAAGAATATTTTAGTTTTTTGGTTTCATTTTGACAAATGAGAAAATTGAGGTACAAAACTATTAAGGAACATGTCCAAGATAACACAACTTGTAAATGGCCAAACTGGGTTTGAATGGAATAATACAGGGGTCCCCAACCTATGGTGAGTTGTATAATTATTTCATTACATATTACAATAAAATAATAATAGAAATAATAGAATAATAGAATAATAAAAATAAAGTGCACAATAAATGTAATTCACTTGAATCATCCTGAAACCATGTCCCCACCCCGTCAGTGGAAAATTATCATTCATGAAAACAGTCCCTGGTGCCAAAAAGGCTGGGGACTGCTGGAATAATATATGTAAAATGCCTGGCGTGCAGACTGTCAATAAAAGAATCACCAATATCAGTACCCTTCCCTTAATCACAGGCATTCCGATTCTTGGTCCAATATCCTGCCAAGACACTAGTTCTGAGGTTCATATGTTCACATATTTTTTCCATTCTTTAACTTTAGTGCAGTTTAACTACTTTACATGAATTAGAAAGTGCTGTATGCACCTATTATAATCTTATCCATTGTTAACAATAGTTAAAAACACTAAGAAGCTAACCGAAAATTAAACAAAGACAGCAAGTTTACTACTTACAAGTAAAAAACTAATAGAGTTTCTAAAAGATTAACAATGCTGTCCAGGAAGAATCTTAAATCCTTGAGTAGGACTGGACCAATCCCTTTGGGATTTTAAGATTAGAATAGCTCGTTTAGTAGGTCTCCACCTACTTGTTACATGAATTCCTAACAGCAGAGTTATAGACGTCTAAAAATATTCAACAGAAAATCTTCCCACGTCAGTGATTCTCAGACAGGATCAAGAATGAGGTGAAAATATATGATCCTTGAAAAGATGAAATAAAAATACTAAATATATTTTTAAATGGGTACTTTAAGTTTTATTTCTGCTTTATAAAAATTGGGAAAGTATGCTTAAAATAAATGTCTAAAGCATCAATATAAAGTGGCACCAAGAAACTTACTTAGATTTAGACGTCTGGAGGGTGAAGGAAATGTGTACTCCTTCCCTACGCAGGCATCCACTCTGTCCCTAGGACAGGGCAGCACTGAAAACAAGCTTTTGCAAATGTTCATGATGGAAACTGAATAATGTTGCCTCTGGAACATAGCCTCCTATTTAATAGCAGCAGAAAGGTGTGACTAAGTAGAAATGTCCCAAGAAACTCATGCAGAGAACATGAATAAGTATTAAGTTCTGATGTGGGAGCTGAAACAAAATGGAGAATTAGGTTCTTCTTAGTAAAGCTACTTATCACCCCAGTGAAAGATGATAAACGTTGAGCTGAGCCAAGGGTAAACAGCTCGAGAAACTGGAGATTTGTTCAGTTCCACATCTGAATACCTGTTATATAACCTGGAAATGGTTTAAATCTCAGCAGTAAATGCTTAAAATAAACTTGACGCTGTTTGTAATGTTATAATGTGATTCTTTTTTAAAAAATAGGTGAATGTCAATAGCAAAAACAGAATAATAATAGCAATGGACAGTATTTATGTCTATACAAGATTAGCTTTAAAGTGAGGATGTTGTATCTTAATTCAGTAGCCTTGAAACCTGTAGGCATTGACCTAATTTCTGCTAAGCCAAGAGGAAAGTGTTCTACACACAAGGAGTACAGGCCAGAGAGTAACAGGTCCTATTCCCTCTGCAAATACCTTGACCTCAAAAGCGAATGTCCTTCATTCCTCCTCTACTAGCAAAATTATCATACAAAGCCTTAAAATGAAAGACAAAGAAGCAGAGAATCTTTGTTCTGTTACCCTTGGGTTACAAATTGAAGTTCATTTTTGAAAGAGCTCTTTAGGGGGGCATAAAACAGAAAAAGAGAATGGTTCACTGTAACATCTATCAAGGAGAAATTTTACAATTTAATGAAAAGTCTATTATTTTAAAATTCTCTAGACTGCACTGTAAATAAATAATCCTGTTCCCTTCCTGCCTAACTCAACCCTGGCTGAGTTTCTGAGAATGACACAACTTAATAAATGATAAGAAGGTAGAAACCAGTGTCACAGCATCCAAAATATTTTTTTCTAGTAAATTTAGTTATTTATTTTTCCTTCAGTTATCATTGGAAAAGGGTTCAAATGTGCATTCTAAAAATATCTTTCAGTAGTTAAATGTGGAGCAAGGCAATTTTTCTTGAGCATGTGCTCTTCACTATAACTTGGTCCTCTTATAGTTTTGAAAAAGAACAAAAGTACTATCCTCACAAAGGTGGCCTTCCTAAAGTGGGTCTCAAAGTGCTAGAGGTTGAAATTCTAGTTTTTGCACCATTATGCCCACCCTAGATAAAATTTTTTTTCCTGCCCTTGTGCTAGGTGAAAAGCAAATTGTGTCCGGGCTAATGAAAGCTAAAGTGAAGACCAAAAAGCTGTACTGTGGTAGGCTGAATAATGGCCTTCCAAAAGATATTCACATCCTGATCCTGGGAAGCTGTCGATGTTATCATATATGGTGGGGGAGAAGGAATTTGCAGGTGTGAATAATGATCTAGAGATGGAGAAATTATCCTGAATTATCTGTGTGGGCCCTACATGCAATCACATGTATCCTTAAAAGAGAAAAGTAATAGAGAGATTGCACACAGAAGAGTAGAACACAAAGTGACCAGGCAATCAGAGGCTGAAGTAATGCAGACACAAGCCAAGAAATGCCAGCAGCCACTGCAACCTGGAAGAAACACAAAATGGATTCTCCTTAGAGCCTCCAGAGGCAATGCAGTCCTGCTCACCCCTTGATTTCAGCCCAGTGATGCTGATTTTGGACTTCTGGCCTCCAGAACTGTGAGCCACTAAACTTCTGTTGCTTTAACCTCTAAGTGTGTGGCAATTTGTTACAGCAGTGATAGGAAACCAGTACAGCTTCCTCCATTTATTTCCCTTTGCCACTATGCCTATCTGTCTTTCCCGAGCTAGATCTTCAGTATGTCGTTGACATTTATGGGGTGTTTTTCATTCAGGATGCCAACGCAATTTACAACCATTTTAATGGGTTCAATTTTCTACCCATTGGGATATTCAAGCAATACCAGAGCCTTGTAAAATTTGAAAGATGCCTGGACCATTTTTTTTTGAGATTCCTAATAAGTAAAGAAATGTCAAAACAAGGTTGAAAAAATCATAGCATAATTTTGATGTTTAAAATTAGCCAAGTAATTCTTAGCAAAAGGGATATTTCAGTAACTTTCCCTCTAGCCTCATCTAGAGATAAGCACAGAATTTTAAATGTGGGGTCTGTGGTAGACAAATTACTGCATCACCCAGATCCTCGTTCAAGTAGAACTTCTTTCTCCAGCTGCTGAAACCATCTCTAGCAAGTGACCTTCAGCAGTTAACTCCTTCAAAATTTCCCAGGACTGCAGAGCTCCTCATTCAAGATCATTCCTGTGCTAGGCTAGTCCTTACCCTGTGTTTGAATGAGTCAGGGGTATAAAGACTCAGGTAGATGATTGGCAAATAACACTGAAAGGGCATATATGCTCCAGAACTTTCTCAGGGGATGGTTGAGGCTTTGTTGGGACTACATCACAATCTCATCTCTCCCTCTGTCCAACTCTGCTTCTTCCTTGTAGAAGTACTAACCCTCATAAGTCACCTGCATGTCATATTCCATCTCAGTATCCGCCTATCTGCATCAGAGTCCTTGGTAAATGTAAGGCCCAGGTAACAAAAACTCTTGACTACCATAGAATTTTATATTCTTTCTTTCTCCTTGTTCTGATCTCTCCACTGGGATTGTACCTTTCTGCCCAGTTCAAATAAAAAACCATTCACTAGAGCTGGCAGCCTCTATCGTCTGCTCTACATAAAGGACACAAAGCTTTTCTGAACCACATGTAGTTCAGGAATATGAGGTGCTGAAATCTTCCTCACACCCTACTTCCTTTCAGGTGTTTCTAACTTAGTGTTCCTAAATTCAGCATTCAGTGGATATTTGCTGAGCACCACCTATGTGCCAGGCGCTATTCTATTGTTCGAGGGATACAGGAGTACATGATTTTATCGCATATCTCAGACGGTAGCACATAATATACTTTAGGTCAAGGCTCACATGTGCCTCCCTGGCAAGGCAAAATCAGTTCATCACACTATCGTAAAACAAATAAGGGGTGGTAGGTAGGGTCTGCGGCAAATTGGACAAAGTATAACATATCCAATAGGGCTGACCCATCCATTACCTTAACCTGGTGTCGGACTTTGCATAACCAGCCAGGACAGCCAGATGTTACATACTTCCTTATGTGTCAGAATTTGAAGTCCACACCATCACCTCTGAATTATTTTTGTCCCAAATATTTAACCTGAGTTAATTAAGCCTTTAGGTCTGAATTCTAATCGACAAGACAATTTACTCCTTCTCTTCAACACGACAGTGTCACAGAAAAAAAGAAACGGGGGGAGCAGCAGGGAAGAGGCCTGACCTAGAGTTAAAGGGACTTATGAGACATAACTGAATACAATGCACGTATTTTAATTGAACCCCAGCTTGAAATGGAAGTCAATGTGAATGACATTTTGGGGACAGTGGGGGAATTTGAATATGGATTGAATAAAGATGGTATCATGAAATTACAATTTTTTTCCCCAGATAGTAATATTGCAGTTATGTAGGAAACTGGCTTTATTTGTAGAAATGCATGCTGAAGTATTTAGGGATAAAGTAACATATCCACATTAAGATGGTTCAGCAAAAATATAAATGTATAGATATAGGTATTTAATCATAATAAATATGGCAAAATATTAACAGTTGTTGAATCTAGAGGTAGATAAATAGATATTTACCTTTCTTTCTAATTTACAGTAAGCTTTAACATTTTCATAGTCAAAATTTTTAGCATAAATAAAAGTAGTAGCCTCAACAAAGCTCTTGTTCATTGTCATAAGGGAATTAGGCCCAGTGTTACTAGATACTCTGAGTTTTTTAAATAAACAGAAATTCTGAGTTTTTTCATAAGATGGCTTTTTCAACTTCAAGAAAATATTAGCAGCCAAATCTTTAAAAAGGCAAAAAAAAAAAGCACCCCGAGATCAAAAAACTCTGTGCGGCTCTGATACAATGCATTTGGATGCTGAAGCTGACCTCTAGGTTTCTATTAATAATTTACCGCCTCTAATTTAGGTCCTTTGCATCTTAAACTGTTTGCTTATGCCTTGGTTCTCTGACCCTCCATCCCTGATTTTCTTCTTTCTCAAAGTGATATCTGCCTAACTTAATCTCTCTTTCTTTCCCTGACTGGCTTCTGCCACTTTGCCATGTCATTGAGCACTGAGCGGTTGGAGGATAATGTGAGAAGTAATCAGACCATGGATTTGTGTGGAGTTATCAGATGATTTAACAAACTGAGAATTGTTTAATAATTATCACAGGGCACTAAACACTATCCTAATGATCTAAAATAGTTATTAAACCTCCCTGCTTAAGATTATTAAATTGCAACATCTGTCTTCAGGAAGCATTTCCATTGCATATAATATTTGCAAAACATTTACAACTGCTTTTAGTTATATCTCATACCCTATGATAGGTTTATTGTTTTTTTCCTTATTTAATGGCTGAAAACACTAGACATGGAGTCCTGAAGATAACTTGAGTCCTTCATGTGAGAAGGTATTAGACCTCAGCAAGCTTCCCGGATGACAGGCTGCTGCTTATCCCACTGCGCCCAGTTCTCTCCAGCCCTTGTTTGCTTTATTAGCTAATTACCAGGCTGCATATTCAACCCAGGTTCCAACTATATTAAGGGCTATTTACTAGCTAAAATCAATACCCTTTCGATTAGCCACCTGGTGTGGCTTTTGGTAACTAAGCATTATTTGGGCTTCACTGCTTCTACTCCATCAGGGAGATAGGAAAGTGCTTTGTTTTTGATTTTTTACACTTAGTGGCTGCTGCTCTTAGTGGTAGGAGATAAAGGGCAATGAAGACCAGCTTTGCCATGGCAGAGCCAGGAAACAAATACATAATATTTATTGCACAAGGAATGGTGGGAAAAATGGAACAACAAACACTGCTTTTAGTATTTTTAAATTCTTTTTCAATTAGATAAATCTCTTTGGATAGATGTCTGGCACTCCAGGCATTGTATTAGCCCTAAAAATAAAAATATGAGTAAAATACATTCTCTAACTTAGTCAAGTTGGAAAGAACAGCATTCAAACAATAATTACCATAAAAGAGCAAAAAGTAGATGTGGAACAGAGTTTTGAGATAGCATGGCAAGGGGATGATTCATTCTTTCTGGGCAGAAAAATGTCATAAAGGCCTTTTAGTCAGGAGTGGTGCTAATGGTGGTAAAAATCAACCAAAAATGTCCTTTTTAACATAGATACTTTATTACAGAAATAATTCATGTTCATTTTAGAAACATGAAAACATATAGATAAAAGAGAAAAAAAACTTATAATCCCACCATTTGGGTCACAATTAACCACTGTTAATAGCTTGCTATAAACATTTTAGGAGTGTTTTCTATGATATATGTGCACAGCTTTTAAAAATAATAAAAACCAAAAAATGGGCTTTGAATCAGATCTTTGAAAACCAGGTCTTGTCACTTACAATTTTTATGACTTTGGACAACCTGCTTAATCTCTCTGGGCATCAGTTTTTTCATCTATAATATATGGGTAATCATACCTGCCTCAGTGGATTGCTGTAAAGATAAATGAGATGATAGAGATAACGGTTCTAGAACAATCCCTAGGGCCTAGAAAGCGCTCAACATATTCATTCATTGAACAAATATTTATTAAGAGCTCTCCATCTTAAGCACTTATACCACATCAGTGAATTAAGTATGGTATTTATTTTTAATATTATCATTATTATTAATATAATGTCTTATGAATCCTTTCTTTTAACAAAATGTTGAGAACCTATTTCTATGACAATAAATATGGATCTATATTGTCATTTTTACTGGCTGCATAGTATTTTTATGGAAAGATATATCCAAATGTAATCAGCCAGTTGCCTATTCAAGAACTTACAAAGGCAGCTTCCAGTCTGTATTATAGGTAACATTACTTTGAATAACTTTGTATCCTTGTCAAATTGATTCTTAAGGGTATATCCTTGAAATGGAATTATTGAGCCAACAGTGAATACTTTAAAAACTTTTTAACAGCTGTTACTAGCTTGCCCAAGGAAAGCTTTCAGGAGGAGGGAATACTAAAGTAGGGTGTTGAGGGACAAGCAGGAGAAAGGCAGGAAGAAAAGTGAGAGGAAAACATCAACAGGAAGGCGTCATTAACTTCAAGTTGTTCCTAGTTCATACTCTAAACCAAGGCATCTTTTGGGCTAAGTAGTCTCAAAAGAGAACTTTGGAGGTGACATAAGATAAAGGATATAAAAGATGAGGGTTGGGATTTTTTGCTTTTTCATTCAACTCTGTAGCAGACTCTAAAGAGTTAGAGCACTTGAAATGTTAGCATGCATATTTTCATGATCCACACAGCAGACAGACAGAACTTCCAAGTAAGGCAAACCCCACTAATGCTGCTTTTTGTTTTTGAGACCGAGTCTCACTCTGTCACACCGGGTAGAGTGCAGTGGTGTCATTGTAGCTCACTGCATCCTCAAACTCCTAGACTAAAGGGGTACTTCCGCCTCAGGATCCTCCTGCCTCAGGCTGTGGAGCAGCTCTAACTATAGGAGCACACCACGACCCCTGGCTAAATTTTTCTATATTTAGTAGAGACCGGGTTTCACTCTTGCTCAGGATGGTCTCCAACTCCTGAGTTGAAGCAATCCTCCCGCCTCTGCCTCTCAGAGTGCTAGGATTACAGGCCTGAGCCACTGCACCCAGCCAACCACTGCTGCTTCTTAGCCCACTCTTCCAATACCTACTCAGTGCCCTCTGCTCCAAAAGAAAAGTACAGAACAACATGCTACTTAATGCAAAGCCGTAGTTTTTAATTTAATGTATATAAAAATAACTTTAAACCATTGCATAAAAATACTTTTTCCTAGGAGTAAAGGATACATACACAGATTTTGACTGTGCAAAAACACGCTGGGAACTAAGAATCTGCATTCTAATGAGCACCCCCAGCTAATTTAAATGTGGGTAGTCCTCAGACTATACCATGTTGAACGACTTGTTCTAGACCCTTGCTACTGAAAGCGTGGCTCCTGTATAAGTAACAAAAGTGTCACCTGGGAGCTTATTAGAAATGCAGAATGTCAGCTCTACAGTAGACCCTCTATATAGTATCTACAGTTTAACAAGTTTGCTGGATAATTTATCTGCACACTAAGTTTGGATAAAGCCTATTCTGTAGGTTAACTGTCAATAAACAATCTGTGAATAGATCCAACATAGGAAAAAATATCCCATGAAAAGTACCATCCATTTGTTTTTTGGGGGAACTAGAATCCACATAGTACTGTATACTGAGAATGTACAGCAAGGAACCTTGTATCTCAAATTCTTTCCAGCATCACATTCGTAATCTGAGAGAAAAAAAATCCCAGAAGGATAAATCTATGGCACATAAAACTCATTCACTAACATTCCAAGAAAAGTAACGAGGAAAAATGAGATCTCAATGATCTATTAATAGTTCTGTAGTTTTCCCCTTCTGCTTATGTATCAATTTCTAACTCTTTTCTAGGTATAAATGACTTTATGGGAGGTTGCAGCAGCAAAAAAAAAAAAAAAAAAAAATTTAAACAGCTCAATGTATGATCAATAGATGTTAAATGAAATAAAATTAGTTTGGGTTTTATATCTCTTGTCAGATTCTATTGATCAACTTTTCAATTTGTAAAATTATGCAGATGAAACTAAAAGCAAATAGGGGAAATCACGGGCTTTTATTTAGCATTACTAGTTGATATTTTAAGAGGTGTACAATAGATAGAAATACATCCTATTGAGATATGTATTTCATTGCATTTGTCTCTTAGAAGAAACTGTCTGGAGATAACTACCTTTGTAATCAAATCTGAACATTTGTGAGGATGTCAAGTGTTTCATTAAATAGTATTTCAGATAGGTATGGTGGGACTTAAAATAAACCCAATGGGAAAAATACATGTTGGACCAAATGAAATTTTTGGATCCTACAGTTTTCTGTACTTAGAGAAAAGTTTCAAAGTTTGTTAGAACTTAAAAATGCAATGTAACTTTAGTTGGTTTCATCTTCTAAGTTTTATTTTAAGTAAGGGTGTAGTTGTGTTTTTTTTGTTGTTGTTTTTTTTTTTTTGAGACAGAGTCTTGCTCTGTTGCCCGGGCTAGAGTGCCATGGCGTCAGCCTAGCTCACAGCAACCTCAGACTCCTGGGCTCGAGCGATCCTTCTGCCTCAGCCTCCCAAGTAGCTGGGACTACAGACATGTGCCACCATGCCCGGCTAATTTTTTTTTCTATATATTTTTAGTTGTCCAGGTAATTTCTTTCTATTTTTTCAGTAGAGACAGGATCTCGCTCTTGCTCAGGCTGGTCTCAACTCCTGACCTTGAGCGATCCACCCTCCTCGACCTCCCAAAGTGCTAGGATTACAGGCGTGAGCCACCGCGCCTGGCCTGTAGTTGGTTTTGATTAAGAAAAAAAATGGACACAGAATTAACCATAAGTCATTTATAAATTTTTGATTGGTAGCCCAAATTATATGTCTTGGAGCTGATTTCACTATAAAAATACTTCAGTAAAAACTTAAGGAAATAGTAGAAAACCAGTCTCCCTCTCTTATAAATGCAAATTTAACCATTCTGTCTCTTCAGTTTTATTCTTGTTGATGGAAAGGAGGATAATGATGAGAAAAGAAAACAAAAGAGGTGAAAAAAATCAGAAGGAAAAATATGGGGAGGAGAAGAGATCCAGATGAGATCTGTCAGTAAGAAGGCTTTATATTACTCAGACAAATAAATCTAAAGCCAACAGGAATAGGAACAACAAGAAAAATAACTGGAATGCTGAATCTTTTTTCCTTAAAACTAGAAAAATGCTATTTCTTCATGAAACTAAGCTTCACTATCAGCTATAACGCTTTATAGTCCATTTGGCTGGTCAGGGAGAATGAGTAGAAATCTCTTGGTTGCCATTGTATGATTCATGGTATATTATTTCTCAAACTTGTAATATTTGTACATGCCTCTTACTTTTGGCCCTTTGTTATTAATGTAACATTTTTCTTCAAATCAAATTCCTTTTAAAAAAAATCTAATTTCTTCCTAAGAAATAATTTCTAAGAATTATACTTTAATATAAATAAAATAAATGAAAATTTTAAAATGCCTATATGCCATCTAAAAGCATCTCATGAAGCAACATGTTTGGAAAATCCCAACATAATATATGCTCAATAAATATTTGATAAATTAAGAAATAAATTTTAATTTATTTTTAGCAGCTTATTTGGGAACTTGAAAACACAAGATACAAATGAAAAATCATTGCTGATTCATTAAGATTTTGCTCCAAATCATCAAATCAACCATAATTTTTGTCTTCTGGCCTATATTTAATTGTAATAATCAGAGTCTTAGAGTTTACCTAATGACTGGCATTAATCAAATAATATTTTGTAACTTTTCAGTGATCCTTTTTTATTGATCACTTATCTTGCAAAGAATGAGATAAAAAAAAAGTAGAAAGTGGTCCAAAATCAGACTCTTCGGAGTAGAATTGATCAATTCACCCTTCAGTGAACACCTATAATGTGAGGGGCATTGTGCTAGTTTCTGAAAATGCAAAGATAAAGAAGACTTAATCCTGAACTCAAATTGTTTAAAATTTCATGAGGAAACCAGGAAGTTAAACCAACAAATGCAATTCAAGGTGGTAAATGTTATGACAGGTATGTTTCAGTGCCACAGGAGTACAAAGGAAACGAGGGTACAATCTGAGATCAAATAAAAAAAACAAAGGAGTGATTGACCAACAAACTGTGCCTGAGGACAGCCAAGGTGAGGTTTTAGAGGAGTCAGGTAGCAGCTAAGGTCCAGGACCTGGAACCCTAATGGGCACTAAAGAATCATTTTGAAAATACATGAGTAAGTGAAGGAATAGAGTCAAATGTTAACCACTTGGATAAACAGGAAAAAAAAGAAATCAATCCGGGTTTTACCTGTCTGTCCAGTATGCCAGGTTAATGAGTTTGAACTATAAAATAAAGCGATATAAACTTTAGGAGACTTTGAAATATTTCAATTTGCTTTTAAACCATGAATCCTGACACATTCATTTAAGTACTATTTTTCATTTTCCAATGTGATTTCAAAGGGTGAGTTATTTCAACTCTTATATGTAATAAATTGAGTTTATTGGGAAAAGTGTAAGATTGGATGGAAGAAAGTCACTGATCCAATGGCAGCTCTGTCAGTAACAGGCTGTGTTGGTTGAGCCACAGCCTCTCTGGACCTAAATTATTCTCGGCTTTGAAGTTCTACTTGCAAAATATATTCAGAGTCTAGTGACTTCTCACAATGTCACTGCTACCATCTTGGTTCCACCCTTCAGCATTGTTTGTGTGAATTATTGAAATAACCTCTTAACTTGACTCACTGTTCTTTCTTGCGCCTATTCACTTTGTTCTCAACTCAGCAGCCAAAGTACACTGGTGAAGTAAAATTGGGCCATTTATCTTCTCAAAATCTTCCAGTGGCTTCCCATATCATTCAGAGCAAAACCCAAAGTCCTTACCATGGCCAACACCTTCGCACCTGTCTGCCTAACCTCATCTCCCATCACTTTCCCACTCCTTCATTTCATTTCAACCACAGGACATCCTTGCTGTTTCTATAAAAAGCATTGTTTACACCTCAGAGACTTGCTATTCTCTCTGTCTAGAATATTCTTCCCTCTTTTTCAGATGTAACTGGAATGTCACTTCCTCAATGAGGCCTTCTCTTGCCACTGTATTTATTTCAGTCCCTCACCAACGTTTTCTAACCCCCTTGTCTGCCTTGTTTTTTCTCCATAGCACTTATGATGATTTAGCATACTATACATTTTATCTTATTTATTGTGTCTATTGTCAGTCTCCCCATATTAGAATGTTAGCACCACAAGAGCCGGGATTTTTGTCTGTTTTGTTCACTGATGTATCATCAGTGACTAGAAAACTGCCTGGCACATAAAAGTCCCCAAAGCAATCTTAAAAAATGGCTAAAATAGTTAATGAAAAGTAAGGAGTTTGAATTAGACTCTCTTCTTGTTCTACTCTTCCACAGTTGAATATAGCACGTCATTATATTGTCTAAAAGACAGAGGAAATAAACATTAATTCATCATAACATCATTTCTGAATCAAGTTAGATATTATGTAATACCTTTATGTCCTTATTTAACAACATATATTAAAAGTCTATTTAGCCGGGCACGGTGGCTCACGCCTGTAATCCTAGCTCTCTGGGAGGCAGAGGCAGGTGGATCGTTTGAGCTCAGGAGTTCGAAACCAGCCTGAGCAAGAGTGAGACCCCGTCTCTACTAAAAATAGAAAGAAATTAATTGGACAACTAAAAATATACAGAAAAAATTAGCCGGGCATGGTGGCGCATGCCTGTAGTCCCAGCTACTCGGGAGGCTGAGGCAGGAGGATCATTTGAGCTCAGGATTTTGAGGTTGCTGTGAGCTAGGATGACACCACAGCACTCTAGCCTGGGCAACAC
>CAUYSK010115655.1:0-14677 GCA_963575035.1 Avahi laniger
ATCCCTCCTTCAGTGCCACCCAGTATTAGTAACTGTTTCTGGGACAACTCTTGAAATCAGGTAGACTGAGTCCTTCCTCTTTATTTGCTGCTTTCTCAAAATTGTTTGATGTTTGCCTTTCTAATTTATTTAACTTTTCACAAAAATTTTAGAATAATCTTGTCTATAGCTACAACTTTTTTTTTTCCTGGGATTTTGTTAGGAATTTTGTATCCATTTGTAGAGAACTGGCATCTTTTTTTTTTTTGGGGGGGGGGACAGAGTCTCACTGTGTTGCCCGGGCTAGAGTGCCGTGACGTCAGCCTAGCTCACAACAACCTCAAACAATCCTGCTGCCTGAGGCTCCTGAGTAGCTGGGACTACAGGCATGCACACTATGTTTGGCTAATTTTTTCTATATATTTTTAGTTGTCCGATTAATTTCTTTCTATTTTTAGTAGAAACAGGGTCTCGCTCTTGCTCAGGCTGGTTTCGAACTCCTGAGCTCAAACAATCCGCCCGCCTCAACCTCCCAGAGAGCTACGATTATAGGCGTGAGCCACCATACCCAGCCTACAGATCGTTTTTAACACTGGGAAATCATTGTTATAGATGGTTTTGTATTCTAGTTTTCAATATCTTTTATCATGCCAGTTTTTCATTGTCTTTAATCTCTAGTAGTAATATTTACTGTTTGCATAATATTCAGCCATTTAGATATACTATTATTTATTTAACCCTTCTTTATAGTTTCTAGAGAAAAAATAATTTTTATTAAGGCAGAAATTCTAGTCCACCGCTGAAAACAGTTGATTCATGTCCTCCTTTCTGAACAAGATTGAAATTTTTGTGTTTGGGATTTCTCTGATGGTATTGTCAGCAGATTTTGTCAAAACTGAAATAGAAGAATTGAATATTTTTTAGCATTTCAACTACCACATCTTAGTAATTCCCATTCTTTTTTTAATCTTACAAAATTTTCTTTAGGTACGCTTTTTTAATTTACAGTGCATATGAAATAATTAAGTACCATGAAAGAATATTGGTTGACATAAAATATTTATGGTATGCTACTAAAATGTGCTATAAAACAGTTATGTACAATATGATGCTAATTTCATTTTTTAAATTGTATGTGTTATATAGACATATGTCCAAAGATTAGAAGAATTTATACACAAGGCACCCTAACAGTGATTACCTCAAAGTGGTAGAATTCTTCTAGGAGTATTCTATGTTTTCTGGATTCTCTATAGTGAAAATATTCTGAGAAGGAAAATATTTTTTAAAACACATCTAAGTGCCATCTTTTTGCCCAGCATTCACAATCCTATAGTTTAAAGAGATTCTGGACGTTGAGAAAGAGTTGAAAATAAATGACTCTATGCAATTAAGTATAAATGTCTGGCATAGAATATAACTAAAGAGAAAAATGATTGGGTAGTAGAATTAGAAGAGTGTTGATAAAGAAAGTGGTTTTGAACTGTCTTAAAGGAAAATGTGCAATTTCTGTTGAAGAAGGTATGAGTTTATACTCCCCAAAGGACAGCATGAACAAAGGAAGGGCATATGTCTGGAAACATGAGTTTGAAATGTGGGGTATAATAGAGAGACTAGATTTAATCATTGCATCATTGTTCTTCTAAGTCATCAAGTCTCTACCTCAGTTCTTTTTTTTTTAATCGTCAGATATAAAAAAGGAAAAGAAAAATCATGTTTGAGAAACTAATGCATTTGTGTTTTTTTAAGAATTTCAATGTTTCATTAATAATTGCAGTGTAGTTGAAAATTTATTTCTCTTTTCAGAAAATGTCTGCATAAGTAGAAGTTAGAGTTAGTTAATAGATATTTTAATACCATGATACTGAATATTAGCTCTAATAATTAGCTTTTAAATATAACCTTCCTATTTCATAGGGCTTTTACCAAGATGGCCTCAGCTCCTGCCAACTATGGCAACACTACCACTAAGCCAATGGGGTAAGTATTTTTTATAATTCTGATTGAATCTTTGTACTCCAAACCTTAATTAGACTTTCATGCCTTAAAAACACAATGTCTGATGCTTAGAATGCAGAATGTTTTCATTATGATACAGAATAGATGTCAACATACCTTTTTGGCTTCCTTAGATGGTTTAAGTTGTCCTTTTTTTCAATTTTTAAAATTATTTTATTGATACGTAATTGTACATATTTATGGGATACAGTGTGATATTACAGTACAAGTGTAATGATTAAATCAGGGTAATTAGCATATCCATCACCTCAAACATTTATCATTTCTTTGTGTTAGGAACATTCATATTCAAATTTTAAAATGTGAATTAACATCTTTTACATAGGATGAGCCAAAACTTAGATGACATTTTTAAATATGATCCCTGTTCATTTATCCATCCATGTGTTTGTGTGTATGAGTATACACATACATACA
Source organism: Avahi laniger (assembly GCA_963575035.1). Taxonomy (NCBI): domain Eukaryota; kingdom Metazoa; phylum Chordata; class Mammalia; order Primates; family Indriidae; genus Avahi; species Avahi laniger. Next base: position 2,416 of record CAUYSK010115655.1, read on the forward strand.
TTTAATCGCATAGCTGAAATGATATACACCTAAATGTTAATAGTGGGTAGCTCCAAGTGGTAAAATTTTTTTCCTTTTGAGTGCTTTTATTTTCCAAATTTTCTACAACAAACATTACCTTTGAAATAGTTTTTATTCATATGCTTCTTTGTTCTTAAAACATTACAGTTTTATTTTCTGAAAATATATGAAGGTTAAAACTATTCGTATATCAATGTTGATAACTAATACAGACTTAAAACTAGGCACTCACGACTTAGCTTCAATATAGATCTGGGCATAGTGCTAAATGATAGGTAAGAAGGCCTCAGGGATAGGTATGAGTTCTTACTCCAGAGAATCTGTGTGATTTTCAGAGACGCTGAACAGGGTAATTCTGGCTACTCTTTTCCATACCATACAAGTTTCAAATGCCTAGTTTATATCTTAGAGCTAGAACAAAAATACAAAGCCAGAGGAAAACAGGTTTATCCTACTTCACATTGAGCAACTGGTATTAATGAAATAATTTCCAAAAACAAAAGTACCAGGCCTACAGCAGGACCTTATAAATACTTGGCAAAATGCATCCAACTGGCTTTACCTTCGGACAATTCTATGCAGGTTAGCACACCCCTTCAGAGTTGCCTGGTGCCAGGAAGTGCCTCAGGGCCATTCATTCCAACAAAAATTACTTTCTCTTGTTTCTGTTAATGAAAGGATTGCCATCCTGTCCCATCTCTTCATTTCAGAGGGGAGTATGGGCAAGATAGGGAAAAGGAAAATATTTATGGAAAATTATTCCATGTATTTAATAAAATATACTTTTCAGTTTCATGCCTTAAAAATCTTATTGAATAATAAAGCCTGTTAGATTTCTTATAGATTTTGTAGTTGGGGATTTTAATAAATGTGTTATAAGGAAATCTTGTTTGATTCGAAGGCTATCTCTAGCTTTCTGATATTATAATGCAGGATTACTATTCTGTCTCACAATTCATCCTTTGATCCCATGTGAGAAACTGTTTGAACCATATATAAACTGGGTGTGGCAAGTCATTTGTTGGTGTTCTTTTTGTTGTTTAAAATTCAGACGGAGACAACATTCTTCCGAGTTGAGGCAAAACTCACTAAGTGTACTGTGCTTCACGCTTTTATATGATAGATTTTATATATAGAGGGAGAAGACAGTATACAATGCAGGAATGGATCCAGCTACTATGATATAAAAAACAAGTAACATTTGACCTACTCATAATATTTATAGGCATATATATTTTCAATATATTAGCAAGTTGCAAGTTGCAAGCAAGTTGTCTGGTCTACTATCATTACATTTATTGTTTTAGCCTTAAGGCAATTAGGAAGGCAAGCAATTCTCAAATTATAATTTCCCTAAAACTATCTCTAAGCCTACACAATAAAGGTGTTTATTTTGATGGCAGTTCTTTATTTTTATATTTTTAAATAATTACTGACTAATCAGAATATTTTATTACTATTTTGCTGTTAAATAAAATTGCAGCAGTGACCTATGGCAGCAGAAATTCTCAAGACCCTTCTGTTTAGTGAAAAACAAAGGTGGTAGGTATAGTGAAGCATCAGCATGCAGTGTGTTATCAGGCAAATATTTTATCTGTAACAAATTGGAGACGCAATTTATACTTAGCATGGTCCTCCTCTTTTGCTCCTACTTAGTCTCTTATCACGAGTCATGAATACAGGATCCCAGTTTGTGATGGAAGGAGTGAAGAACCTCGTTTTGAAACAGCAAGTAAGTGCACCTGTTAGAAAACATACTGGTAACTTTTAAACATAAGTGCTGACAGGTTAACTACTCAGATGGGACAATTTCTGAAATTATTCGATGAATAATTAGTAATAAAATAAAATCAAGGGGTCCTTTATTGGTATATTTAAAAATATCAGGGTATTTTCACATGTATAGCTCAGAGCTCTGTAATTTTTATGTGTTTTTTAAAAAATTGCTCATTTGGACTTTATTTACATCTTGATTTTTTAACTACCATCAAGTTTGTGAAAGTACATTAATAGAAAAAATGAAAGTAACCTATTTGAACAACGAACTGCTACAAAATATCCTTTGTTTTAACATATACTCATAACATTAATAAACTAATGAACTTCGTAGTCTAAAGTCCTGTGTAAGTTAGAATAAATAAAATATTATAAGTAGAATTTATATTTTGGGGTAATAAAACTACAGCTTAGATTTCACATTTTTTTTTTAGTCCTTAGTTTTACATATAGGATATTTTTAAATGATTTTTATGTTTCTGTGGTTTTTCTGTTATTCTGATGTGTAGATATTCTGCCTCAGAGTCATCATTAATTAGTTTCTTTTCAAAACAGATTTTTTACTTTTTATTATGGAAATCTTAAAAATATGCATTATCAAACTCTCCTAAACTCTTCCATACTCAACACCCATTCTTGTTTCATCTACCCCATATGTTTTTTATTTATTTTTACTGAAATATTTTTTTTCTGAACTCCTTCCTCACTTTTTATTATAATATTTACTTATGTTTTATATGGACATTATTTGTGTTTTACTTCTTCTTGATAAGCTTTTTGAGTGCAAGGAATTTTTTCCCCATTTGTGGATTTTTCATAGCACTTCATGTAAAGTAGGATTTTTTTACTTAAAGTAGGTTCTTTATTCAAAGTATTTATTTGAATAAATGAATAACATTTTATTATAAAAATCACATAGTGCTGATAAAGAACAGTGAAAAATCCTAATTTGCTTCATTTAATTAAAAGACTGATTACTTTCCAAACTTTCCCTTCAGATACATTCCAGATTGCATTATTTCCCCAGTACTTGGGAATACTTTTTAGCCTCATTATCCCTTTCAGGAATTATTGTTAATCCCTCTCATTCTACCTCTCTCCTGGTAAGGAGCTACTACCAAATGCTTAACTCACTTTTTTTACTGGTTCACAGTACTGCCCTGAGTCAGCTCATCTTCACTTTCTTAACTATAAAAGGTGAAAAGACACAACAATAGGAAGTTTGGGCACATTACAGACCAACGTGCTACACTTTACCCTTTAGCAGTTTAGCCTAGCACTGCTCTTACTTATCAACTGTGGACAAGATGACTGTTTTGTGAGACAAAAGGGAGACCAACAATTTCTAAGGTAATGTCTGCCTTTTGCTAGATAGACTGGATATTGCATAACTATCATATCAATATTACATAACTATCATATTACAAACTATCATAGTTTATTTTTAAGGAAAATTACATATTTTTCTCAACACATTACCGTTAGACATAAATTTCAATAGTAAGATTCCCTAAGCAAAGTATTCCTTGTAACATACTACTTTTAGCATTTAGAAATTACAGACTTTAATCATTAGAATGATCATATTTTCTTTAACTTATTACCCTAGAGTCATGTGGTGTATGTCCCCAAATGATACCTGTAAAAGATGTCTAAATTGGTCTACTATTAAGTATTTTATTATGCTAACACAAAAGTTTATTTAGAGTTCATAAAATACAAAAACGAATTATCTTTTATGACCTCAAATCCCTTAGCTTTTTTCTTAACATGGCAAATAACATACTACTTTGACATAAGCAACTTCTCACAAAAATAAAATTTGAAATGATTGATGGGTACCCCATCTATATAACATTTCTGCCACCACTAGCAGAAGAGCCATGACATTTAAAAAAAAAAAAAAATTCAGAATTAGAGGAAATATGTACTCATTGGGGATGGGGATGGTTTATTTTATATTGTGAAGTAAAAATAAAAGTCATATTAGAAAAACCTCAGTATGATCGTTTTTATTGCTGTTTAAAACAGAAAAAATAGATGGTACTGAAGGACATACACCAGGCTTTTAAATGTTAGTTTTTCTGTGTAGGTATTTATCTCTGGTGACACCAGCCGCATGATAAATTCCTAGAATTGAATTCTAGAATCAAAAGACATGGACGTTTCTATTAAAAAATAATTGTTCTTAATAAATGTTACCAAATTACCCTCAAGTAAAGACTCTCTTGTTCTAGAAATATTTAAACTTATGGAAATCTATTTTAAAAGTTATATTACCCTAATATTTGAAAATTTAGAGGTACTGCAATGAGAGTTCTCAGGCAGGTTGGGAACTAAGAGTTAAGAGATGTCAAAGAAGAGACTGCTAGAGAGACCAATACTGTCCGTTTCACACTTGGAATATTATGAGTAATTTATGCTTCTTAAGTCTTTAAATATTGTTTTAGATTGTTTTACTGAATAAACAGTTTAAGCTATAAGTAAATTAGACAGAAGAGAATTAGCCATATCCAGTTTTCTAGGTCATTTATAAGAGCTTTTTATATTTTCTGTGCAGCATAAGTTTTATGCATCACAAGTATCAACTATCACATAAAACCAGTTGAATGATATTCACAGATTTGGAATCTGTTTGAGAATAATTGTACAAGAATGTGATGATGAATAATGTAGCACAAAGTTGCAGAATTTGAAAGTCTTCTGTTTCGCTTTTTTTGGCTTGTTTGCTGAAATAATCCCTCTTTTAAATATGAATTAACAACAAATAAATTGCAAGCAGTGGGAATCCGTAGATTAAAAAAGACTTAAAAGACATAGCTCAGTTGCCACATATATGGCCCTTAAGATTATGATTTGAACAAGAAAACTATAAAAAATAATTTTATGCAACAGGAAACTTTAACACTGGGTATTGAACTATGTGGTAATTATTTCACAATGTGTACATAGATCAAAACATCACATTGTACACCCAAAATATATCCAGTTTTTATATCAAACCTCAATATAGCTGGGAAGGGAAATAAATTATTGTCAATTATTTTAGGTGGTCATAGTATCATGGGTTTTTAAGAGTTTTGTATAATATTTTGGATATATATACACTGAAATATTTATGGCTAAAATGATTTTATATTGGGGACTTGTTTTAAAACAACCTAGGGGATTGGAGAGTAGGTGTCAGTATAGACAGAATTTGCCATGAGTTGGTAGTTGTTGAAGCTGGATGATGAAGGGGTGGATGTTTTTTATTGGATCCATGTAATACCATTTCCTTGATTTTATTGACATGAACATGATATGGCTTTGTAAAAAATACCACTTTATATATTTTATGGTTTCCTCATCTATAAGATAGGGGTGTTGGATTCACTCTGCAGATCCCCTTCTGGTTTATAATTTTAAAATTTTGGAAAGAGACAATGTATCTATCCCCTCTCCTCCTTTCTTCACTGGCAAGTTTCCATCTACCCTTTCTAATCATTGATATATCCCTGACCCCCAATGTATTTCCAGTCTGTGTCTGCACATTCCCTTTTATTCTTTACTTGGCTGATAATAGCCTTTAAGGAGGTCCACATAGTACTTTTTGATTCTCCAGGGTTCTGATAATTAGGACAGCAGCAACTCTTGTCCGAACCCCACTGCCAACCTCAGCATCAGGGTATCATCCCAAGCCCAAGACTCGAGAGTTAGAAATAGTCACCATAGAGCAGTTGGCAATATAGGTCAACAAATGATTAATTCTCGAAGAATTCAAAGGGCAAAAAAAACCTCCTCTGTTTTGGTTATAGAGCTGTATTATATTTCCTAAATTGCTTCTTTTTTTTTTTTTTTTTAGTTTGCAAATTTTATTTCAATTTTTTTAAACAATTATACTATCAGAGATAAAGTTAACATTGTTTTTACCTAAGCTTTTCCATGACTAAAATCATAAAATATGACTATAGTCATAAAACCAGTTAGGATTTCTGGAAAGAGATTTCTCACTATATTTTTTTCTAGGTAAAATTTCAAGTTCATATATTTGAAATTTGAAGATTTTACTAATAGTGATCTTTAATTTAGGATATTCTTGTATATGGGACTCATGGCTTTCTACTAATAAAAATGTAGGTACTAACCTATATGATGTTTTTTATTTTATTTTTAAACAGCAGTTTCTAAGAACAAAGAAAAACATGCTTGGGAATTTTTAAAACAATGGGTTTTTCATTTGGTTAAATTTCATTTATGCCTCTTTTACTGAGGTATACTAATTTTTTGTGTTTCTAAAGACAAGTCAGGTAACAGACTGTTGAGCAAAGGAAATCGTATCGTTTTATTCTGATGTTTTCTATTTGCTAGCATGTTAGCTGCTGAAATCCAATTTTTCAATCAGTAAAAGCTGATTAACCTTGCATAAATTAAATATATAATTGATTTTTTTAAGCAATTATCTCAATTCAAGCTTTCATTTAGGCAGAGAATAGAGGCTAGGTAGAACATTAGTTGGAGACAGATCTCAGGAGTTGTTTCCAGAAGCACTCTTTCTAATGCCTTTAAAGACATTATTTTTTTTTTTTATCATCTATAGGTGAAGTGAATATTGTATGGTACAGCAGTGATAGATGATTTTTTTGGTGTTATTTGGTTACAAAGAAATTCTTTTCACAGGCATAATAAAAATAATATGATTTTTATGGTTTATTGTTACATAAAATTTTTCTAAAGTTTTCTCCATTGCATAGACCTAATAGTGCAATTCAGGGAGCTGAACACAGTGTAGCCAGAGAAATGGATATAAAATTTTAGTCATTTTAATAAAATTTTACAAAACTATTTATAATGTTCTTTTGCTCCAGAATTTTTTTATTGTTTCTTCATGCTATGTTGCAAAGTACTTCATCATCTTTTGTTGATATTACTTGGAATAAATACATAACTGTAGTTTTCTCCTTTGGATAAAGCATTTTTATAGATTTAAATCTGCATCCAGTTCTCTTTAGAGAAATTTACAGTTTAGACTTACTCTTAAATGAACAAACTCAATTTTATTTGAAACAAAACTGAAAAGGTAAAATTTTGAGCTATTCTTTTTTAAATTCTAAATAGCATTCAGGAAGTATATTCAGTCAACTTGAACATTTGGTGCTTGTGTTTATATTTAAGAGTTCCTGGCCAACACAAATGTCAGAGAATAATGAAATAGCTTTAATTTTACTTGCCTGAGACCATCTAAAGGGTTTTTCTTACCAATCTAGAGAAAGCAGAATTTTCCTTAGTGCTAGTCTATTTTAGTAACAAAATGTTTTATGACCTAAGAAAATTGAAAATCCTTGTAAAATAGTAATGTGTTATCTACAGTGTTTTGAATAATCAGATTTAATGTTGCTTTTGTTGTATGAAGTCTCTAAAATACAAAAAGTACAATAGATGCAAAACTATTCTTTCCAAAACATCCTGTACAATTCACAAAGGAAGTATCAGTTCCAAATGGGCAGAATACCATTCCAGTAGGAATATACTTTTACTCAAGTCACTTAGTACATTTTCCATACTTCATGTGTTGTTATGTTCAAAATAATGATAAGACTTGTCAGATTGAAATGTAACAACGGTATTTCTTATCCCAAGGCCTGTAAAGCATGTGGAGAGAGAATCTTCTGCCAACACCAGTGTTGTACATTTCATGTTCAAAGTGAAATTTGTTCTGTAAGAAGACAATGCAGTACAACATTGAAAATTTGGAATGTATGCCAGGCAAAATAAAAATGGTCAATAAAGTTGTGTATGTATGCATATCCCCATTTTTCAAAATACACAAATATCCTTTAATTAAAAATGAGTGAACTCTATTAGATCATTTAATCTTACACATTTTCACAAACTTTATTTTTAAAGAAAACTCTTACAATCCACAGAAAGGAAATGAAAAATACAATGGGATTCTTGTCTGATCAAAACAAAAGCTTGCAGTTACTAGTATTAAAAAGCAAATACCCAACAAAGTAAAAAGCCCACACGTACATTTGTACTGAAACCTGAATACACCTACACACATAAAGGAACTTTTTTTTTTTTTAATTTCAGCATATTATAGGGGTACAGATGTTTAGGTTATGTATGTTGCCCTTGCCCTCCCCCTCCCCCCCTAAGTCCGAGTTTCAAATATGTCCATCCTTCGGGTGGTGCGCATTGCACTGCCCAACATCCAATAGATGTTATTTTTATATGTGCACTTATGTGTTGATCAGTTAATACCAATTTGATGGTGAGTACATGTGGTGCTTGTCTTTCCATTCTTGGGATGCGTTCCAGCTCTATCCAGGAGTATACAAGAGGTGCTATATCACCATTGTTTCTTAAAGCTTAAAAGAGCTTTTTATTTAGAATTATATTTTTCTGTGGAAACTTGTAGTGCCAAGGGTATTTACATCTGTGACATCATCTTTACCATTCACAGAATACTTAATCTTGGAATGTGTTTAATTAAAAGGTAAGTATACTTAACTGTGAAATGATAAAGTGATTTGGTTAATAGAAAGAAACTTTGGTTTGTTATAAGATTTAACAAAATACTCACTAATCTCTTCCACAGAATCTACCTGTTACTCGTATTTTAGACAATCTGATGGAGATGAAATCAAACCCTGTGAGTTCAAGCGTATAACATTGTACTTGTAAATTCTTGAATGTATAAAACTGACTAGTATGAAAGATGATAAAACCAGATTGAGTTTGTTGTGAGCTTAATCATAGCAGAGTACGTGAGGGAAAGGAAAGAGTTTGTGTTCTCAAAGAGCCTTTTTTAGCCTTTATCATAGATGCTAGGAATTGGTTTTCTCAGCTGCTACAACCATTCTGGCCAGCTTTCATTCAAATTTAATGTAGATTATATCTTACATATGTTTTTTTTAATGTAAATATATCCTAAGCAAGTTTCTGTAAATGAGAAAAGAACCAGTGAGCATCAGTTGGTATAATATAAAGAGCACTAGACCAATTTAATTTTATAAAAATTAAATTTTATGAAAATTAGGAGAGGAATGCGTAGTAAAAAGTTTAAGTGCATCTGTTCAGATGGCACTAAATTCTTTGGGGCTAAAGAAATACATTGAGACAAATCATTGGGCAAAGAGACAAATGGATAAATATTGTTAGCATTTACTTAAGGAATGTGTTTCTAAGTTATCTGTTTACAATTCAAGAAAGGAATGTAAAAATCATCACAATCTGTTTCATAAAACAGCCCATCCTGTTACTGTGGCAACCAAAAGGTGGTTATTATCACAAGAGTCTGGAATCAAGAAAAGGCAGCATGATCCTACCCACATCAAAACCATGGTTCGGTTTGATCTGAATCACTATAGACTTGCACTGAGGCTTAGGATTCCAGACCTAAGAAAGAGCATGAGAACAGAATCTTCAGATTAATGTGACCTTTTTTTATAGTGGTAAAAACATGATTGTAGGGCCAGGTGCAGTGGCTCACGCCTGTAATCCTAGCTCTCTGGGAGGCCAAGGCGGGCGGATCGTTTGAGCTCAGGAGTTCAGACAAGCCTGAGCAAGAACGAGACCCCGCCTCTACTAAAAATGGAAAAAATTAGCTGGACAACTAAAAATATATAGAAAAAAAAAATTGGCTGGGCATGGTGGCGCGTGCCTGTAGTCCCAGCTACTTGGGAGGCTGAGGCAGGAGGATCACTTGAGCCCAGGAGTTTGAGGTTGCTGTGAGCTAGGCTGACTCCACGGCACTCTAGCCCAGGCAACAGAGTGAGACTCTGTCTCAAAAAAAAAAAACCAAAAACATGATTATAATAACATTAAAGGAAATTAACAAAACATTTTAAAATTCACTTGTGAAAACAAAGATATGGTGTAATAAAACACCCGCAAAAGGGCAATTAATATTATGAAAGGAATGGGAGAATTGTTTATAATGATAAGCTGAAAAGGACTATATTCTTTTATCTGGGAATCAGTACAGATAAAGTGGATTGCAGTGAAGTAATAATAGACTTTGTCACTAAATCCTGGAATACGTAAAGAAGGACTGTTCTCGAAAAGCCTAAGAGAGGTATACATTTATGAGGAATTGTCTTAGAGAATACTGCTTCATAACAGGCAATAAACTTCTGGACAATATTATCCCAAGCAATTATAAAGATTAAAAATAAATACAAAATTTAGACAGGTGCCAAACACACAGGGGGTTAAGGAAGTTTAGGATATTTTGTTACTGCCCCTAATTTTGAAGGCGAGATGAAGAATAGTAACAATAATAATGATAATAGCTAACAGTGATTATTTACTTGTTTATGTGCCAGGAACCATTCAAAGTATTTTTGACCCTATTATCTCATTTAATAATTCTCATTAGAACTTTCCAAAAAAAGTACTATTATTATTTTCATTTTATAGATGAGGAAATGATGGCAAAATGAAGTCAGTTAACTTGCCCAAAGACACACAGCTAATAAATGAAAGAGATGGGATTCTAACCAAAGGCCAGATTTTTTACCATTATGCCATATTGATTAGGGCACGAACTATATGCCCACCATGAAATCACAGAACTGGAGAGTTGAAAGAAACATTGTAAGTCATTTCAACAATGGAGGAAAGGCAACCAAGAGATGTTAAGTGACTTCCAAATCACACTACTTTTAGTAGCAGAATTGGAAACAAAAACCCATTATTTCTATATTCCTGCCTATTGCTCATTCCAACATATACATTTCTTCTACATTTCTGTCATATACCCACGGATAGCTAAATTGTGGATCTTACTCAAATGTCTTGCCAAGTTATGAAGTTCATTTATCAGTTCCATTGACTCTGACTTTATAACTGACGGCACATTACTGCAAACAGCTATTTTTTTAATTAATTAGAAAAAGTAAATTTTTTTCTGTTTTGAAATCACTTCTTCATCCATCTGCTAGGTAAGCCTGCTGCCTGCGTTCTCTTATCCCTCTCCTGTTTCCAGATGGGGAAGTTGATTTAAAGGCACTGAAGAGATTAGCAAAATGCTAAAGGGCTTAGCGAAGTATACTAAATTAGACCTGGCAAGTAATCTTGAGTGTATCTATTTCAAATGCTTTAAAATGATACAACCTAATTCTAGATGCATTCTTACCAGTTACATTTGTTAAGTGGTTTCCTTTGATTTCTAAACTGAATAAATTGAAATTAGGGCAAGATATCAGATAGGTTTCATCTTTTAAGTCTGGCTGGTGGTGGTTTCTTGGAGCAAAGTGTTGAAAGATTCTGACACTACATTTGGAGTTATGGAGAGGGTTGTGATAAATTAGCAGTGTCCACCACTGGGTACAGGACTAAACAGTAACAACACATGTAGTATATTTGTCATTGATCAGGTTTTGTTAGAACCATCCACGATCCAGAAAAGAATGAGTTTCTTTGGCCAATTCTGCTAGGAAACAGAGGAAGGCAGAGATTAGGAAGTAATTATATCTTCAAGCAGTAGAACAGGACTTTCCAACTCCTTAAATATCAAGAAGCTAAGTTTATAATTTAGTGTAGAGCTGCACCACCTCTTATCCACAACCTCTGAAATCCAAAAAGCTCCAAAAACTAAAAGATTTTGTAAACTCAGTGGTGGCAAAAACCTGACCGGGACTCAAGTTGAAGCTCTTTATTTATTCTATCTTTTGTTAATATATATTTAGCCGTAGAAATATTATAATAACATGTTAGATGATGGGGTACTGCCCACATCATATACAGTATATGTACAGTATTACCTATCTAAATCTTTTTTAAATTCTAAATTCTGAAATACTTCTAACACCAAAGGTTTCAGATAAGAGAGATTATGAGCCTGTATTAGGTATTCTGTATATTCAGTAAAATCATAGGCATATAAAAATAATATAATAAAAGTCTAAAAAAAATACCTAAGTAACTTAGCTATTTTCAGGCCACTAAAAACAGGTGTATTTTTGAGAAGCAGTATGGCATGGTGGTTAAGAAGCTCTTGGGCATTGACACTAGACTTCCTGGGCTCAAATCCTGGAGTTTCCATACTTACTATAATAGTTACGTGACGTTAGGAAAGCTACATAACCTCTCTGTGCCCCAGCTTGGTCATCTGAAAAATGGGGATAACAATAATACCTACCTGATAGACTATTAGGGGGGTTAAGTGAATAAGTTCATGTAAAGCATTTAGAATAAAGCTTAGCACATAGGAAGTGATCATTAGGTGTTAGGGGTGGTTATACATTCTACAAAATTAATAGATTCATTAAAATGAGATACTGTAATGCAAACTATGACCTGCTAAAGAGAAATTCCATAGTCATAAGTAAAACTTCTATTTTTCTAATAGGAAACTGATGACTATAGATATTTTGATCCCAAAATGCTGCGGGGCAATGACAGGTAAGAAGCTTTTGTCTTGTTTAATTTGTTGTGGATCTTTCCCTTCAAGAATGGAAACATCAGTAGTAATATT